>JANHZU010002164.1:29175-40009 GCA_032468055.1 Acrochordus granulatus | reverse complement strand
ATCCCGCTCTCATCAGAGATCATCAATAAGAGCGACCAATGCTGTCTTTGTCCCATAACAGGGCCTGAACCCAGACTAAAATGGGTTCCAGATAATTTTCCTGAAATTAGGCTATTTTACCATGAAGTTTCAACAACATGATTTCTGGATCCTTTCCAAGCTTCAAGAAGCTTGACAGGAATGAAAGCAAATCGTTTTTAATCATCCTAAAAGAAGCCAAAAGATATTTGGTCTCACCTCTTCCATTGATGTCATCACATCACTGGAAGGCCTTGGAAGCAATCCACTTGGTCAAAGAAGCACTTTGGATGCCCCCAATGCAAAAGGAATCATCTAGCCATGGGTTGGCACAATGTGTGAATCCAGCCAATCCAGGTTTATATTTTACCTTTCAAGGATCTCAGTACTGCATTTACAAGATAGTTGGCCAAACTGTGAATTTATTTTTTTATTAAATTTATATGCCACCAAATTCAAATGTCTCTTGGCGGCTTACAGTAAAATTGGCCCAACCAAATGCTGAATTTATTTTCCCAGGTCTAAAGTAGTCAATTATCACACAATGCAGGAAATTGCAATCTGTTTATTCTGTAGAGTGCAAAGAGGTGTGCTCTGGGGACTACATCACACCTGCAGAGCCTCCAATACAGAAGTTGGCATAGCTTTTATACACTTTTGGAAAACAAAGGCATCTGATCACTATGCCTGTGGAGATTCTCAGTCATCCAGATCATGTTTGTCTCAAAGGTGCTTCTTTTTCTATGCACAAGTGAACTTTCTTGATTTTTCTTAAAGATGTTTCATTTCTCATCCAAGAAACTTCTTCAGGACTGAAATGAACAGAACTGAAGAAGCTTCTTGGATGAGAAGTGAAACGTCTGCAAGCAAAATCAAGAAAGTCCCGTTGCCTTTTGAAAGAGAAGCACCTTTGAGACACTTGATCATTAGCAAGCAAAAGGCAGCAAGCAATGAAGTATTCACACCCCTGGTAGAAGATGGTCCTCTCAGAAGGTGGGTTCATTATAAGATAATACAGCCCTTGCCCTTCTGTCCCTAACTGATAAGGCTGGTAATTAAGTATGCAAAACTATCTAGCTAATTTATCTACAACAGGAAAGGAAAAGGTAACCCTGAATCAACTGCTGGCTTGGTTCAAGTTCCTTCATATAGCTATCACGTAGCCTTCCAGGAATTTTAGGGCAACAATGGGAGGCCCAAGGATAAGAAGCCCAAAAGAAAAACATCTGAAAGCAAAATGAAGGGTTTTTTTTTTCAACAAAATGGAGTTTCTCTGGCTAAAATTAGTTATACCAGTCCTGTGCAGTCCTTCGTGTTCTCTGTGTTTGGTTGTTTTCCTGCAGACATTTCATTACCAAACTAGGTAACATCATCAGAGCTAGAGGGGAGTGAGGCTTGCTCTCCATACAAAATGATCCATATTGTCTTGTTACCACCCTATAAGGGAGATAAGACTGTAGGTTTATAATAAAGTATAGTCAATAGATGGAACCCAGTTTGAATGTTCCCTGTAGGTCCCAGCACTCCAAAAATATTTTGGGCCAAGGAGCACAGTAGGAATTTTGAGACTACCTGCAGGCACTTTTACAAAATAATACCCTATTTTGTGTGGTCAGTCACAAAAAGCCCATGTTCTGGAAGGAAACAAAGCAATCGGTTGCAACAGCAAGCAGCATCTTTTCTCAACAGATTTTTGAACAGCAAGAGCCTATAAAGATAATTACAATTGGCTGAGATATTTCTGGATCTCCTGTGGGTGCAGTCACCTGGCTGAAGGCTGGTCAGTTGGATTTTTGGAGATAGGTGGGCAGTGAAATTGGATGGCAAAGATAACCACAGAATTCTATCAAGGTAGACAGAAGCCCTTAATAAATATGCTACTGCTAGTGAAGTATCTGGAAACACAAATCCCACAGAGGTCAATTAAATTCATTTCCTGTTGTTGTTGCATGTTGTTCGTCGCGCAGTCAGCCAGACGTTTAGACTGGATTTGGCATTTTTGTCCACCTATCAAGTCCTTATTATTGAAAATTATCATAGATAACAATAATAATTTATTAGAATACTTTATTGTGCCATAGCAAAAATAACCACCAAGCAAACTAACCAAATTGTTGGCCATTATTACGATTATTATTCAACTATATTATTTTTATCATAAGGATAATTGAAAATCAATTAATAGAATACTTATTGTCATAGTAAAAATAACCCACCCAGCAAACTAACCAAATCATGATTATTCAATAAAATTATAATTGATCAGAATGATAATTTCTAATTAATGGAATACGTATTATATCAGCAAAAATAATCCACCAAGCAAACTAACCAAACGATGATCATTATTCAACTAAATTATTATTGATCATGACGATTACTGATAATTAAATAGACTACTTATTGTGTTATATTAAAAATAAGATCCCCAAGCAAACTAATCAAATATTATCATTATTCAACTAACTTATTATTGATCATAATAACTGATAATTAATTAGCAAAATATTTATTATAGCAAAAATAACTCCCCAAGCAAACTAACCAAATATTATTATTCAACTAACTTATTATTGATCATAATAATTAGGAAAATATTTATGTTATTGCAAAAATAACTCCCCAAGCAAACTAACCAAATATTATTATTCAACTAACTTATTGTCGATCATCATAATTGATAATGAATTAGGAAAATATTATGTTATAGCAAAAATAACCTTCTCCAACACACTAACCAAATCATCATTTGCAGAGGGTCCAAATGATTGATTTTTTAATCCAAAGTTAGCAGGTACACTGCTGTCCTAACTGACTGTCAGGTGGATCCTGCACAGTATCGCAGAGATTGATCTTGTCATAAAAATCGATTATGTCAAGAAGTACAATTGTGGTGGTCCGTAACATTTGTGTTGCTTTACGTCAATCAGGAAGTTGGGAAAGTGCATCTCCATAGAAGATTTCTGCAAGTTTATTTCCACTTATCACTTTTCTTTCCTATGTCGCAGCATTTTACTTTACTCGTCTTTCAAGAAACTAAATTACTAATACTGCTGAAACAACAGTATTCTTCTCCCCCCAAATAAAGCTAATAAATAGAGGAAGCATGAATACCTCCAACACATCATATATATGTGACACGTCATATATATGTCACAGAGCCAGTTTGGTCTAGTGGTGAAACCAAGAGGTGGTGAGTCCTAGTCCCATAGAAGACAGGAAAGCCAGCTGGGTGACTATGGGCAAATCACCCAGTTGACGGTGAGTTCTAGTCCTGCCTTAGGCATGAAAGCCAACTGCGTGATTCTGGGCCAATCGCCAGGAGATTCCGGTGAAACCGGTGCTCTTATAAAGTAATAGAAGTGGGATAAAAATCGAACAAATACTGCAACTCAGCGCGCGCGCACCGTTGGATGTCTCTGTTCTGCCCCATTTCCCAAGTGGGTCGACGTTGCTGCTAGCACCCCAGCCCCACTTTCACTTCTCCTCTTTTCTCTCCTACTTCTTCCTTTCAACTTTGAAATGCATCCAGATCCTCATCCAAAGGGAGCTATGCTCCCATGCGGTCTAGCATTTTTACTTCTTCAAAGGTCTTCTAAAAGAAGTGTACTGTGCAACGTGGATGTGGATACTATGCAATGGGTTCTCCACCCTGCGGTCCTTTAGATATGTGTATCCTCGAGACCGGGGTCCCTCTAGGCTGTCGGAGGTCGGACCTGCTCCTGAAAGGCAAGACGAGTGTTTCAGCTGTCAGGCTGGGTCTGTTTAATCCTGCCTGATGTCTGCCTTGCAGGGTCTGATAGCCTGCTGGAAAGTGAATGAAGAATGGGAACACGATTGAACGCACTGGAAATGCGCTTATGCTCAGGAGTCTAAACCATGCTGTCAGAGAGTTAATGAACTAGCATAGGAGATAATCTCACAGAGAAGAACTTTTATAGCCCTGCAACCAATTAAGATCCTCCAGCCAAGAGATGATCTCTTAGCTCAAAAACATCGGACACTTCTGGGATCAAATATCTGACTCAAGTGTACCTGTGGAAATGTATTGCAGATAGTCCTCAACTTACATCCATGCGTTTAACAATTGTTCAAAGTTACAACAGTGCTGAAAAAAAGCAACTTTCAACCAGTCCTTGCACTTACAACCATTGCTGATTTCCACTAAGCACCAGCGTGAATTTACAAAGGTTGTACCATCACAGGGTTACACAATCACCCTTTGTGATAAGCAGAGTCAATGAGGGAAGCCAGATTCACTTAACAACCACAGCAAAAAGGTTGTAAAATCAGGCATGACTCACTTAGCAACTACATCACTTAGCAACGGACGTTCCAGTCCCAACTGTGGTCATAAGTCAAGGACCACCTATACTATTACATTATCAACATCATTGTAGTCATTGGGAAAGCATTATTATTATTGCTATTTATCTCAATATTTATATACAATTTCCTGTATAAAAAATTATGCTTTTCTGTGCACAACTAGGAATGCAGGTACAAAGATGGGTGCTTTATATCCCACACATACTGTGGAAAGCTGAGTAGTAATTAGTAAAGACCATAATTCTGTACTTAGAGGATCTATTAGCATCTAGTCAATTTTGCCTAAGCATTGAAATTAAGTAGGTTCAGGTTGGTTAATACTTGGATGAGGCCACTGAGAAATTCTGGGGCTGTGACACAGACTGGGAACTTTCTTCATCTTTTAAGGAACTTTAGCATTACAAATTTACAGCTGTTGTAACATCTTTTTTTAATCCCCTTTAAACTGAAGGTGGCAAACAGAGCGACAACTCTTTCCTCCTAGTTTCCCCACAGCAAACCTGCAAGGTGCTAGAGCATGACTGAGAGAGCATGACTGGTGCTAAGTCACCCAGCTGGTCTTCATGGCTAAGGTGGGACTAGAACTTCCCCTCTCCTGGTGTCTAAGCCAGCACCTCAACCATACAGAGGCTTTGAATAATTTCCCCTAATTTATGTCACCCGCATTTACCTACCTCTTTGTCCAAGAACTTATTCCCAACGCAACTTCTCCTTTCTTGTCTTTCAATATATCATTTTCTCTGAATTAGCATTTTTAAGATATGCATTCCACCTTTCAGAGCATTCTTTTAACAGACAATGACAGCTGCTTGTGTGTGATTTACAGTAAGGTCCTTTCATCCAGATCTCTTTGGGGGGATTTTTAAATGGGAAAATTAAACGAGGGTAGTGTTACGATTTCCTCCGTGTCTAACTCATTCATTCACACATTCGCTTTCATTTTTAGACTTCCCACTGAGCATAGTCCCTCACCCCTCCTGGCATTCAGTGTAATTCCGAGACTAGATAAGTGCAAGAGAGGCTTTGCTTGAGTGGGAGGAGCAGGATTCCTAGTGGGTGAATTCATATCCTTTCAATGACAGCCTTGTTTAAGGACACTGAGAGTTTCTGTCAGTCTATCAAAGCTTGACTGGACTCCTCCTGATGAAATGTAACAGAGTCAGGGCCACACAAACACTTTTATTCAGGTTTTCCCACTGCAAATTAGCCAAGTTTGCTATGGGAGAGATGCGACACCAAAAAACAGATGGTGAAATCTCTCAGAATGAGGATCCTTTCCTTGTGGTCTGCTACGTGGCAACCCTTATCTGTAGTAGCTGAGATCAAAACCAAATTCAGAAGCTTTCTTGTTTCTGCATTTCCACATATTTCTTCAGGCTCAAATTCTGTTCATCGATTTCTGCAAGGTTATTTTTTTTACACTGATCTCTTCTCTCTCTCTCAATCTCTCTCTCAAAGCTTCACAGCTTCGCACAGCTAGATAGCCCATAGCTCTGTAAGTGGCATGCAGCAAAAGCAAATAAACAATCAGAGCTTGAGGCTATTTCTTCCATCTGGTATCAGCCCTAAAAGGCTTGGAACACAGCAACCTGTTTTATAGATTTGGCCTCTCGGTTACACCTGTAAATATTATGGTCTTTGCTCGGTAATGCTTCTTCAGAAGTCAGTGTGCTTCTTCCATGCCGCTGTAATATGTGCAACTAGAATTAAGTTCCCCTTAGAGTTAAGCAAGGCTTTAGGTAACACATAGCTGGCATTCTTTTATGGCTAGTAGAGGACTGATATGTGGATCCTCTGCTCTGTCTCTGGGTTGTATGCCAAGGAGACGTGAATCTCACACCCCCATCTGCATTTGGTGATCTATTTGGTTTACACCTGCTGCCGCCTTATATTTACACGAGGGCGAAGAATCGACTTACTCGACTGAACATACAGTGATCAAGAAGGCTCCCGGTCAAGAAAAAGTGCCAAAATCTCTCAACATTCTACAGACAGGATTATATAAGGGCGGGGATACCTATATGTCACATAGATATCACGATAATTAATAAATAATTAATTTATGGCCAACAGAAGGAAGGGATTAAAATGTGATCGAACGTAATGAGGAGGTAGATCCCCAGAAGGGAGGGGGTGCATTCCAGATCAGTAAGAGGGAACTCAGCCCAGATATTATATGTGAGAGAAAGAGGGTGAAGACAGGTCCTCCTAGTAGTTTCCAGAGTATATTATAAATACAGATAATATAGAGTCCTCAGTCTGGAAAGATTTTGTCTAGAGGTGTGAAACAATAAAGTAGCTTGGAACAAGTACCATGTGTCATTCTTGGTTTTGAGACTGACAAAAGATGACCATTAACTTGGAGATGATGTCACCTTGAAGCCATCATGGAACAACTTTGCCTGCCAACATTAGCAAGTCAATTACACTAAATAGTATAAAACAGAAGTGTCTAACCTTGGCAACTTTAAGATGTGTGGACTTCAACTCCCAGAATTCCTCAGCTGGCATGGTATAAAATATTCTGTCCATTTATGCAGTCCACCCCATTCTGTCCATTTATGCAATCCACACTAGGAGACACAAATGATTACGCTTTAAACTAGCCATCATCTAAAAACTGACTATAATTTTGTTGATGCTTGATTTTAAAATTTCTATCTCCTTTGAGTGAAGTCAACATAGCACTCAGGATATGAAGCTTTCCCCATACCAGTGCTTCTGAGTAGTGTTGGACTACAACTCCCAGCTTCCCCAATCTGAATGCCATTAGAGTTTGAACAAGGGCCATGAAAAATATCGAGAGAGGAAAACTGCAGTCAAAGAATGACAGACCTAATAGGGAATAAAATAATGCCAAATTCCAAAGGGATGTTTTACGCTGGTAATGCTTGAAGCTATCGGAGAAATTTCTCTCCAGAGTTTTTTAACAAGGAGAACACACACACTTTTTCACTGAAGCACAGATTGTTCTTTACAGCACCAGAGGCAATCAAAGCAGAAGCATAAAACAGGGTTGGATGCAATATGTAGAGTTAGGCAAATTATATTCTACCTGCAATTGGATACAGCAGCAAAGAATGTGATTGGTTACAGTAGCATATCATATGTTTAGTAAGGTCCATGTAATGGTATGTGGAAATGACCCTGGGAGACAGGAGGAAAAGCCACAGGCCAGACAACAGTCATGCAAAATGTATCTCAGACCACAGAAGGAAAAGGGCCGTGGGAAGCACCTCAGAAGGGACTCTCCCTAGTTTTCCAGTGAGTAAAAGTAAAGGAGGAGAGAAATACTTTCAGATTTGCAAGATTCTGTTACCGTAACCTTACAAAAAAGTAAAATTAGCTCATCTGGTTGTGTTTCTTGTGTGATCCACTCGGGAAGGCTGATACCAATCTTGCAGGTCTGATAGTACAAATCATCCACTGTCTCTTTTATAGCCTGAGAAGTTAGGGAGGGTCCCTTCTGAGCCTCTCTGCCCACCCCTTATGCAGCTGTGGGCTATGCCCATTCTTATCTAAGCACATCCTAGGCAGCATTTTCCCCCATCTCCCAGGGCCATTCTCACATACCATTATACCTTATCCAAAAGAAAGAGAACTCTGCTGTTAAAAGGAATGGAAGGAATTGCACATGGCAGGATCTGTGGGCTTTCGTAAGAATTAAGAAGAATTAATTGGTGGAAGCAGTCAGCAGCTACTAAATTGAAATCATGTCCATCACCACTCCACAATTGTGCTGAACTGTTCCATTGGCAGCATTTTAACTGCTTTAACACAATTGCTTTTGGTCAGGCTGAAATTATAGGATAGTGCCATGACAGAGTCAACCATGTATGGGATCTCAAAGTGCGCATTTTCTCCTAACGTTAATAACTCACGACTCGGGTTTTGAGAAGGAACAGAAGAAAAAGTCAAGACATGACAGTCAGAGTCCTCCACTTAATTACTCTCTGTGCCTGTTGCAAAACCACAATTGTTGAGTTTTCCCCCAGCCAGCAGCTGGTGACATGCTGAATAGGGAGGAGTGCAAAGCCAAAGGATGAACCCAGTTGCTTTGCCTATCATGTGCTGTGCATGCATAACATAACATGCATAACTGGGTCGCAAATCAGGGCAGCAGTAGAGGGATAGGACTGGATGTGCGAATGGGAGAGTTAATTTCATGCAATTACTATTTTTCATCCAGCTCAAGGATAAGGAGGCACTTTGGAGTAGTGGTTAAGGTGCAGACCAAGAAACCTGGTGACTATGTATTCGAGTCCCGCCTTAGGCAAGAAAACAAGCTGGGTGATTTTTGGCCAATCACCAGGAGATGGTGAGTTCTAATCCTGCTTTAGGCATCGTCAAAACTGGCAGGGTGACTTTGGGCCAGTCCCTCTTTCTTAGCCCAACCTACCTCACTTGGTGGTGGTTGTGGGGAATATAGGAGGAAGATAGACTATTAGGCATTTTTGCTGCCTTGTTTTGCTTATAAAGTAATAAAGGCAGGACAAAACCTAATAAATAAGTCAACAAAATTTTAAAAATGAAGAACAGGGGCATTAACTCAGCAGCAGAGAAAGACCCAGTGTGAAGAAGAAAAAGGAGGAGGAGATGGTGCTCATACTTGGTCAATAGCCCATAGCAATGGTTCTGCGCATTGCTACCTGCTGTTGTTTTTCCTGCATCCTCTTATAAAGTAGGGCTGCCATGGATACTAAAAAAAAAGCAGCTTAACAAACAGCACTTAAATCCACTGAGGAAATGAAGCATAGCTGTGCAGCGTAGCTCAAAGACACTGATTCAGTTTATTCATTGCATCCAAATAGGGGAAGTAGGGGAGAGGCAAATATATCCTGAAATTTAGTTCGGTCAAATTAAAAAATGGTGCGGCAAAATTAAGTGGCAGATTGAGGCTACTTCTAGCTCATACAAAGTACCAGTGTTATGTCTAAACTAGCATTCTGTGCACAGGATGGAAAGGTTTTGGGTGAGATGAAATGGTTAGATATGCAGTATATGAAGCATTGCCTAGTTAGAGTATTTTTTTTAAATGTGCGTCTTAGCTCCCTTTGCAAATCCAGCCTGCTTGGTTCCTTTATGGTTCAATGTACGTTACCACCTCCAGAATATGAATTTTCAGGAATTAAGTGAATAAGGTAAAGGTTTGCCCTTCCAGTTGTGCCTGACTCAGTGGGGCAGTGCTCATCTCCATTTTATAGCCAAAGAGCTATAAGATGCTTCCGTCGTCATGTGGCTGGCCTGACTATAAGTGAGGCGCATGGAACGCTGTTACCTTCCCACCAATTTGGATGGTACCTATTTATCTACATGGGTTTTGCCTGCTTTTGAACTGCTAGGTTGCAGGTGCTATGCAGACAATGGGAGTTCCTCCCATTACCTGGCAGCTCTTGGGTCTCGAACTCAAGCCGCCAACCTTCTGGCTGACACATCTGGCATCTTAACCACTCACACATCATGCAAATCCAGCCTGTTTGGTAAGATCATAGTTCCATTTGTGGTGGAGAATTAAATTAATTAATTCAGTAACTAGGTTAATGAGCACAATTCCTCTCTGACCATTTTACCCTAAAACCTAATGGTTCAAAAACAAAAATCCAAGAACCTTTTAATTGTAGGGATAAAAGGCTTCATCCTTCCTGTAGGCATGTTTTTTTGGGGGGGGGACATATCTTATTGGCATTTCCCTTGGGGATAGTGTGAAAATTGTCCAAGGCTGCCCACATTGTAACACCTACATGTGATTACCCATGTAGTTGCTAAAAGTGAACAGTGACCTGATGGCACATAATCAATCCGTCATCTTTGCAGCGTGGTTCTCCCAGATCCATCCCTGGTCATCCAAATTGTTCTCTCTTGCCTTAAAGAAAAAGCAAAACAAGATTTCTGAGTTTAATTTGTCAGTAATAACCAGTTTGAATACTTCTGCGTTGATAATTGAGGGAACAATCGTTAGTTCAACGTGGACATTTCGAATTTACAAAGTGGTGCTTTTCTACATGCCAAGAAGAATTGGAAATGTCATTTTCTTTTGTTGACTTGTCAATATGTACGTAAATATTACGATTTGGGATCTCAGACGTAATGATGCTTTTCTGCTGGTGTTCCTTGTTTTTAAGGATCTGTTTACTCTTCTTGTGACCGGCTTTCAATGTCATCTCACACCAGCTATATAATCATGTCAGGGAGGATGCAAACGAGAAAATGCTTGATTCAGAATAATTCACCCCTTGCATCATTATATCACAGGATTTCCTCGAACTATCAGTGCTTAAATCATCCAGGATGAGAGAGGAGAAGAATTTAAGAAAGGTCACCGATAATCCTTCTCTTACAACCAAAATTGGGATCAGAATTTCATCCCTATGCAATGCAGATTTAAGCAAATCGTGCCTGATTTTATTACCTTTTTTGCCATGGTCGTTAAGTGAATCGTGGGTGATTCAGAAAATCCAGCTTCCCTCATTGACCTTGCTTGTCAGAA
>JANHZU010002163.1:185063-198548 GCA_032468055.1 Acrochordus granulatus | reverse complement strand
CACATCTCCGCCTCGTCTCGCCGCCGCCGCCGCCGCCAGTCCGGGCTGCAGCTCGGAGCGCACCGCGCCCGCAGCCTTCATGGGATCTGTCGGCCCCCCCCCGCCGCCGCCGCCTCCCGGGATTAGCCGTCTCGTCGGAGCTGCCGCAGCAGGAGGGGCCGAGGAGGAAGAAGAGGAGGACGGGCGAAGGAGGAGGGAAGACGCCGCCGCCGCCGCCGCCGCGTAAGTGGCAACTTCGCTGCGCCCCGCCCGGGCTGCTTTGCATGGGGTGGCCCGGCCCCCTCTCGCCGGATCGGGGCCGTTGCCTCTTCTCCCCTCCCCCCGGGGGAAACTTCGGGCCGCCTCCCTCTTCGGGCAGGTGCTGCGGAGCGGCCCAGACCGGGCGGAGCGCCGGTGCAACGGTGTGCGCGGAGGGCAGTCCGGAACAGCGCTCTCGGCTGGCCCTGGCCGCGGGCACATTGATTGGCCTATCTGCATAATCGATCTGGCAGCCGCGGAAGTGACCAGGCCGGGCGCGAGCCTCCCCTCTGGCCCGCGGGGCTGCCAGCCCAGGAGGGCGGCCGAGAGGTGTAGAGGGAGCCGCGGCCCGGCCCGGCCCGGCCCGGCGCTGGGTGCGGACTCGCCCGCTTTGGGTCGCGCTCCGGCCGAGGCCAGATGGGCGCGGGCCAAGTGCGTCGCCTGCTGCCGGGTCCCCGCCGCTTGCACAGACCGGAAGGTGCTGCCCGCTGGACTGGCGGGCGGCGGCTGCCGCGATTTGGTTCCCTTCGCTGCCGGGCAAGGGGCGGCATCTGCGGCGGTCCCGCTCCGCTCCGGAAACCGCGAAGTTGAGCCGAGTCGCTTTCTCGCCGCGCCTCGGCGGCGGCAGCGTCAATTCAAAGTTCGCCCGGAAGGAATCCGGCCCGCCTCGGCCAGGGCCAGCCGGTCTCCCTGCCGCTGGGTAGCCTCTTCTCCGGGGAACCGAGCGGGCTTCTGGCCGGCCGGGGCGGATCGCTGCGAGCCACGCATTCTTTACCTGCGCTCCGCGTCCGGCTGTGGTTTGCAGTTTCACAAGATGTTGCGTGTTTTCGTCGCTCAGTCACTGCGGAGTTGTAGGTCTGCGGTCTTCGCGGCCGCCAAAGAGGCCCGGTGGCCTTGAGCTGCTCCATCCCCGTGGCGAGTAGCCTTTGGGCTGTCCGAGCCGCCTGGGCTGGAGCGCCTTGCTTCCGCGCGCTGCCGGCGTTGGCTCCGGCGTGGATCCCGCCCGGAGACCGAGTGGGGGGAGTAGGCGGCGGCGGCCTCTTGCCGGTGCCCGCCCGGCTGCCTTCTCTGCCGCTCTTATGCAGGCAGCTCGGCACGGCCTTCGGGGTGGCTGCTGCTGCTGCTGCTGCTTCTCCAGGAGCCAAACCTTCTACCCCATTAAAAACTCCAGAGTACCCCCTGTGGGGTGATCCTGCCTGGCCTTTCCCAAGGGGATTCTGGGAATGGATCTTATCACAAGCAGCCAGGATGATGCAGTGGAGCCCTGCAGGTGACTGACTGCGGGCCTCCTGGACATGGACTTCTGCAGAGGCATTGGTCACCCACCGCCCTACTTACTGGTGCTCCACATTGGCCCTTGTTGAAGGCATTTTCGGTATTGTCTGGGCTTGGTCTGCTGTTTGCCAAGGTGTTTCTGGGCTCAGAACAGGCCCCCAGCACCGGCTACCGAAAGGGCAGCCATAGATCAAGAGATGCCAAGGCTGAGAGCCATGCTAAATATTGGGGCTTTTTCTGGGCTGCCATCTCAGGAAATATTGATGTCCCTGCCCTGTTGTATCCACTTCTGCTCATGTCTTTAATTTTTGTTAGTATCCCTCTCTATCCTCTTTTTCAAGAGCTAAGACAACTTCATTTGCAAATCTGAAGCCAGCATCTGCAGAGAAAGAAAAGGCACTGCCTGTCCAACCCTCCCCACTAATTTTTGTTCCCTGTTTCTACCTGAGTGCACGCATGCTTTGGGGTCCATTGACTTTCCTTGGACTGCAGTGCTCCTGGCTCAGTCTGTCCCTGCCTGCAGTGAGTCCCATCAAGAGGGAAGGGGGAGCCCCCCTGCTTGGTGGGGGCTTTGAAAAGCCAGAGAAGGAAGGAGGGTGATGGGGTTGCTGAGCCAAGGGAGAATGGATGGGGGTGGGTGGGCTGGGAGGCTGCCTGGCTGGGATCAAAGGCTCAGACTTTGCTGGTCTTTGAACCGCCTCTTCTCCTTGCCCCCTTCCCCCTTTCGCAGGTGCAGGTGCCATTCTGGCCCTGGGGTAGGAGGAGGAGTCATGGCATGAATTCTCTTTAAGGAGTTTTGGGGATGCTGTTGTTCTGGAGCAAATTCTAGGGTGGGGCCTGGTCAGTGACTGATCCTGCCCTGCCTTTTTCCACCAGGAACATCCCAGGCCTGGGCAGGCCGTGGCTTGTCTTTCTTGGGAGAATGGATAGAATTGGTTTCTACTATAGAGCCCCTCACTGTGTGTTCTAGTGGCGACACTGGAAACCTTAAGAAGGCTCTATTCCCTTGGAATTTGTATGTGGCTGATCAACACAAATACCGTCAGTTAACAGACTGTTTAGGTTAAAAATCTTAAATCCCATCAGTTTATCAATAATAAGAAAGCAGGCTAAGGCCTCCGACTCCATGGAACAGTGCCTAGCTGCTTTCCTCCACAAATAGGCTTGGTGTACTTATTGATGCTGACCCTTTCCTTAGAGATAAACAGAGAACTAGCATCAGGAATTGTGGGCCAGGCCATTGTTCTGACCCAGGGCAAAAGCTGAGCACTCTGGTTAGGTAAGCCAAGGCCATTTTTGGAAGACCTGACCTCATGCATTCTATAATTTAAAGTTATCTTTCAAAGATTTATTTCTTTCGTGACAGCCTTCCTTATCGTGTTTACATTCTGCGTTTTTTTTTGCTCCAAAGGAAAGAAAAAAGTCAAATGAGAAACTATTAGGTAAACCTAAGGTTTTAAAATTTGGTTTACTTGGTTCCCTTGAAGTATCTCACTGACTACCCAGCTGTTCATATCAGAATAAGAAACCCTGTGGCTGAAGCATTTGCATGTCCCTCACTTTACCATATGCTTTTGGTTTACTGTACTTCAGGTCCACTTCCACGGAGGCTGAGCAATGAATAGTTTTTGGGCAGACTTAGCACTCATGCCATAAGGAAAGACTTTTTTGGCTCAGGGTGCAACCATAAAAACAAGCCATTTGAAATGTTCTGTGATCACTTTGTTGTTTGGAAGTGTTTTGAATAATAAAAGGAGCATATGGAAAGGATAGGTGACTGTACATTTACTGTGCTGGAAGAACCAAGGGAGGGGCTGCTGCATCTTGTAATTACAGGAGTGTGGAGAGGGGGGTACTGCAAGGGCCTCTCCCAGTTAAGGCGGGACAGAGAAGGATGAACCCTCCTGTGCTGAAGTACAGCAGAGGAGTGGAAGACTGGCTGTGCCTGCTCTGGCACTGGAGAGAGACCTGGCCGGGCAGAGTTTTTTTTTTTCAAGTTCCCCCACAGCATATGTCTGGGGTGGGAGTGCTTATCTCCACAGCACCTACAACTTAAAAAGAGCATGGGGATGGGAGCTTTTTAGGGAATGTTGCAATATGCAGCGGATGCCCATTCCCTTTAATTGTTTTTCCTGCTGTGACTTTTCAGGTGGGAGAAGGAAACAGCCTGGCCTGGTCTGGCAGCCACTGAATAACCTGGTTGCCTCTACTCACACTTGGCTGGGTACATGAAGGAGGCTGAGCCTGCAGATTTGGAAGCTCACACCTTTCTGATGCCATAGTGGAAAACCTGGACCAGAGTTGCTCTTTGGCTAGAAAATCTCACTAGGTGGTTCTGAATTCATTGCTATAATGAACAAGTTTAAGTTGTTTTTCATGATGTTGGCAAACTAAAAACATAACCTTTTCTTGAGTAGAACAGTGGCTTGGTTAGATTCCATATCATCTTTTAATTAGATGGTGTTGTGATCTTGTCCAGGAGCCTTTTCAGCTGGCTATATTGAGTGTTTTGGGTGGATGGCATTGCTGAGGGAGCTATTTTAAACATTTTGGGCTGCAGCTTTCCTTCTGAGTCTTTTCTAGACAGTATTGGCCCCATCCTGGATAAATCCTCCTTCACTATGTTCCGGGGGGCAGTCATTCCTTCTTTCTTCCACTGTTTGAGCTAGCCAGGGATGGTAACTACAGTAGTTATTCTTGTGATGTGCTAGGTTGGATCTCCCTTTTTTTCAAAGTGGAAGGGAATTTTTTTGTAGGTCTCCCTTCATTTGACCCTGTGCAGCAATCACCCTGTGAGCCAGGTTGATGAAGAATGATTGGGCAAAGCCATCCAAGTGTTCTTGTGGCCAAGCGCAGAGCTGAACTTGCCTTTCCCAAGCCCAGTAGCACAGCACCAGACAAGCTGTCTAGCTGCAGCCCTTCTGGCGTCATAGCTCAGGTAGTATCACAGATCTTTTTTGATCCCTAGAATAGTTGTTGCCACTCTCTGGAGGCTAGACCACAGCATAAGGCTGGTGTATTGCCCCTGCACATTTGCCTGGATTATGCCAGGCTACAAGAGTAAACTGTGGCAGACGCTCTGGCCAGGCAGGAGAATTGCCTAAGAGGCACACTGGAAGAGGACAGTGCCAGGAAGGGAAAAGGCCACAAGCAGGCCTGAGTCAAAAGAATAGTAATTCATTGGTGATCTGTAGGAGGAGAAGGCTTCCCCCTGAGGTGGTGACATTCCTGGCAGGTTTCTAGGTTGGACTGGGTTGAAATGTGGAAGCATATGGCAGATGCCCATTGATGGGAGGTTCCTTGTTCCTGGCTGGCTGGCTGGTGCATGAAGGCAGTGCTGGGGAGGACCCATCATCATTGCCTGATAACCCTGTTGTGCCTAATAGAACAGAAGATAGTAGGCTTTGTACCAAAAGCACTTGGGGTACAAAGGCTATGGAAGACTTCACCTAGGGGAAATGTGGACCCTCAGGAGAAATCCCAGTGGCCTTTTGCATGCTGAGTAACTTAGCACCCATCCTTTGGGGCCGCTCATAAACACAGTGAGGATGGTTCTTCCCCTCAAGACAGCCAATATCTCTAAATGTGTTGGGCTTCTAGGGGCCCCTGGATATTTTATTCAGCACAAATTTCTTTACCATACTGTTCTTGAAGAAAAGCTCTCAATTTTTAGTAGCCAGTTGTGGCAAGGACCTCTGTCCACTCTCAAATGTTCTTTTAGACCAGCACCACTCAAGAACTCCAAGGCCTCTCCTTATCAAAGTTCATCCAACCCATTCTGAAGGTGCTTCAAAACTTTACAGGATTAGCAAGGCTGGAGATCTTATTCTGGGCATTGGGAATATTCAGGAGAGCATCCATTCTCTCCAAGGCTGAGCCCCTGCTTGGTGGCCCAGCGGCTTGCACCCGAGGCCTCTTCCAGCATTCCACATTCCTGCCTTGCCTGCAGTTGCTCTAAAGGATAGCAGGGCATTTGATTTGACTGAAGGCTGATTTGGCGAAGGGCCACTGTGGAAAATCTTGGTGCTCTCTGAATGAACTGGGAGAAGTTTCATTACCCAACTGGGTAACAGCATCATCACTGATAATGTTCTCTAGTTAGGTAAGGAAATGTCTGCAAGCAAAGAACCAAACTCGGAGAGCACCAAGAACTCCACTGTCCAACTCTGAGCTGCAGAGATTCTCTTCTGTTGGGACTTCTGTGTATTCCTGAGCAAAGTAGGATAGTTTTGACTACCCCCCTCATTCTCCAAAAGGTTCCTCCACTGCATTTCATTCAATTGCTTGGAGCACTTTCCTCCAAGGCCTGTTGCCTGGGCTGGATATTGCTTGCCTGGACCAAGGTGCCCTGAAAGGGTTTTCACGTGGCCTGCTGTGCAGAAAAGTGCTTGCATTTGCTCCAAAGAGAACCTCTCTCAAAGGTCTGCCTGGTGGTGATCACTGTGGGATAGTGAAGTGCTGAGTCAGAGCCCCTGGGGAGAGAGGCACAGCTCGGTACCAGGGAGCTTGGCAGGACCATTAGGGCAGAGGGCCAGGGGTACTCCTTACTTGTATTGCTTGCTGCAGGGCCCATGGGCGGCGCCAGGGCTGCTTTGTCCTGCTGGCATCCATGTCAGCTGCTGCATTTTGAATATCTTTTCTGAAGCTGGGCTTACCCTTGGCATTCAGCCATAATTTGCATAACCATGATTTATTGAATAAAGCACAAGGGCTTGATGTTGTAGAGCAGGCTAACTCATAAACTCTGAGTTCATACAATATTGGATTAAGCAGCATACCTTCTGCTTGGAGGGAGACCTGAATACAGTCATTTCTCTCCAGAGCTTAAAGCAGACGTGAGGTGTAAGGGATAGGCAACTTCCAGGTAGAGCAGAGCTCTGCTTTCTGCTTCCACAGAGAAGAAGCTTTCTTGATCAGGGTCTATAATGATCAGTTATTCTTGATGGTGTTCATTCAGGAAGTCAAGATGGCGGCTGTTGTGGCCACCATAGGAAGTCTGCACTGAGAGAGGGCAGCTCCCTGGAGATTTAATTTCTCTGCTAAGTGTTTTGGGTGGGTGAGTGGTAACAGTACCAAGGAGATGAACCTGCAATTCATATTTGCCATGGAGAAAACTTGGCACGTAACCGTTTGTGCCTTCCAGTGTTGAGCAGGGAGGCTAAGGGAACAGCAGCATTGGGTCCCAGATCAGCTGTTCTTGCCCTTCCTGGCCATGTAGTCCTGGATTTTCCCATAGGTTAATGTTCCTGGTCATTAGAAGAGTTATGAAGAGGGAACTGCTTCTGGGAGTGACTTCTCTTCATGGACTTCTGACCAGTATAAATGGGTGCCAGTGCTGGTAGCCCAGCTGGGAGTAGTTTAAGGCTGTGAAGGGGGAAGAGTAGTGCCTTTGCACAATGAAGGGTGGTGGGATGCTGAATTCATGCTTGATCCAGCTAGTATTTGTCTCTGACCTTTGATTTTGCAGTAAAATTGCACATATTCAGGAAGTCCTCAACATATGACTAGTCACTTAACAACAGTTTGAAGTTACAACCGGCGCAAAAAAAGTTACCTATGATCTGTTCTCAAAGTTACAACTGCCACTTCACCCTTGTGGTCATGTGATTGCATTTCAGGTGCTTGGCCATTGGCTTGCATTTATAACTAGTTGCAGCACTTCATAATCACATAATTGCGTTTTGTGACTTTTTTGCATTTTCTGGCAAAAATCGCTCATTGGATATACTGGGTTCAGACTTACAACTATGTGATTCATTTAACAACCATATGACTGACTTCACAACTGTTGTAAAACAGTTGTAAAATTGAGCCCAATCACATGGTGACTCAACTTAGAAGCACAATGACTTATCACCAACATTCTGGGCTCTATTGTGATCATAAATCGAGGACAGCTATGCACACTTCCATTAGCTGAGTTTAGCCATTGCTCAGACTTTTATGTTGATTGAGCTAAGTGGAAGCATGTCTGCTGCTGAGCCTGCCCTGAGTCCTGAGACTTGGACTAAGCAGGGATTTCTGGATTTCAAGGGATGAATGTGTACATCCTTCACTCATTGTCACTCATGCCTTAGTCACCTCTCAGTTGGATTATTGTAGTGCACTCTGCATGGGGCTGCCCATGAAGATCATCTCATGTGCACAATTCTGGATTAGGCTACTTTTGTGAGCTGCATTGATTGATTTCCAGTTGCTTTCTGGAGGCAATTTAAAGTGCTGGTTATAAATTTTAAGTGCTAAGTGCTGCGTGGCACCTAAGGTTTGTGGGATCACTTCCTCCGGGATATCTCCTTATCCCCCTAGGTCAGATAGGGTGGGCATCCTCCAGGGCCCCTCCCTTAAATGTCATCATCTGATGGACCTTGGAGGCTCACCTTCTTTGTAGTTGCCTCATCCCTTTGGAGCAGCCTCCCACCTGTGATTTGACCACCACCCTCATTTTAGCCTTTGGGAAATCCAAAGGGGGTTAAGGCAGGAGGCATCTGGCAGGAAAGGTTGTCTTGCTTTCATTCTTGTTTTTACAGATTGATGTGAGCTGCCTAGGATCACTATATGAAATAGGTGGCAATATAAGTTATTTAAATAAATGAAATAAATCTGGCTGCTGAGATCCAGAGTGCAGTGCCAAGAAAACAAAGCTTTATTGAAATGATGATTTGTTAACATAAAGTTAACATTCTTATTAAAATATGCTTGTGGATGAAGTGATGACTGGAGTTGGTGGGAGAGCAGAACCTGTTTGTTTCCCTGTATCAATGGCTCTGCTTGTGAGTGTTGCCTTCCATTTTCCAATTAGGACATAGCCTTTAACTAGCCTGAACATAGCCGGTGTCCAAAGTTCATTACTGTTGCTGAGGTTCTGTCAAGGGAGAGAAAGCCTAATGGATTTATGGTACTGGAAAATGAAAGGAATGCTGCAGAGGGTTGAGTCAGGTGACAGGATGAAGGATGCTGGATCAGCCTTATGGGCTGCAGCAAGGATGACATGGAGAAGGGGATGCAGTGGACCATTGGCTTGATGCTCTGCAGAAGTTGGATTTGCAGTCCAGTGATGGACCAGATTTGCCCCTGGACCTAGTGGTAAGGAACTGTGACTTTCATTGCTATTTTCAAAACCCAACTATGTTCCTTACTATGAGGAGGAGAGAAAAAAAGGAAGAGCCCCTTGGCATCTTTGATTTCTAAATAAATCCCCATCTCTTTGGAAGGGCCTTCTAAAAGTAGATCTTCCATTTGATGGTAAATTCCTAGGATGATTTATAAAAGGACCAAAAAATGCAAATCTTCCCAAACAAAAGTGAGAATACAGCAGATGCTAAACAGTTCCATCAATCAAAACAAACAGTGCATTAAAATGCCAACTAGGCATGAGGCTGGCAGACAAGCATGCATCTCCCAAACTGATGGTGCTCCACCAGAGCCCTTGCCATTAAAAAGGGCTCCACTGCTGCTGTTCCTTAGCTTGGATTCACCTGGGACATCCTCTTTAAGTTTTGGCTTCCAGGAGGACTTGCTTCAAACCTTGTGAGGCATCCTTCACAGGGGGCACCTTGTCAAGGATGCCCCCTGCTCCTTTCAGAGGCTGTCTTTAATTAATATTTCTGGTGCTGTTTGATTTTTCTGTTTTGCATGAGAATTTACTGTTTTATGATTGATTGATTGGATAGTTGCTATTTATATTGTGTGAACCTGTAAATGACTATAATAATCTGATTCTCTAGTCTTTTCTGTTAGCTTTCAGTAGTCCCTGGCTAGATTTGGCAACCAATACAGCTCAGAGGAGTCCCTCTCCAGGACTGAACAGAATCCTGGCTGCTGCTCTCCTCCCATCTGGTCTGAAAACGTAAACCATGGGAAGCTGAGTACGCGCAGCCCCCTCTCCTCTTAGCAAGCAGCATCTTATCTTCAGAGATGTTTGCCATGAGATTCAGACAGGCGCTATGTAGGCAGGAAGTTTTCTTAGTTCTCTTTTCTTTTGCCTATGTTGAGAAGATTTTACCTGCTAATAATGACATAAAATTTGTCTGTGTTGGGCAAAGTCACCTGAGTAGCATGAGGTAACCTTAGATGCAGGTGCGATGGGCAACAGGAGGCTTTTGTGTGCCCAGGAACACCTTATTTCCTTCTGGCTGCTCAAACACCGTTTGGGTAAAACAGAACTTGTCTCTTTCAGAGAGTTATCATTTTCAGGAACTGTGGCACAGAACATGCAAACTTTAACACTTACTGTTTTTGTAGAAGGTGGAATTGTTGCAGGTTAAGTGAGAAAGCGTAGCATTTGAGAATGATGCTTTTGCTCTTAGACCTGTGCAGGGGGAGACATTGGCCCTTTCAGATCAAGGAACACTCCTGAGGAACTGTTTGACGAGCAAAGGGATTCCATGTTCTCCTGGCAGGGAGGAATCCCTTGTTAGTGAGGGTTCATGCAGGTATCTTTGGGTGTCTTTGAAGAACCGAGTCAGCATCATAATTGCAGTGCATGGGATTTTCCAGGGGAAGAGATGCTGCGCAGGGGTTGGTCTGAACCTTCTGAATGTCCTGCGTGGCTGCCAAGTACAACAGAAGCTTTTCCTAGCAGTGGACCAGCATATTTCAGCGTCTGTTTCTAAAATGAACAAAAGCTGCTGCCGTTTGAGGTAAATAAAGCTCTGCAAAGAGCAGCTGCAGTAATGCAGTGTGTTAAGAATATCTCTGATTTGATACAGAAGCATGCTTGGTAGCATTGGCAAGTATTGCAATCTCTTGTAGGAACAGCAGTGTCTTGGAGCATTCTGAGAATTAATTTTCATGTTTTGGCACAATTTTCATTACACCTTTGAAGTGGATGGTAAACCCTTACGGCTCCTGGCCTGATGACTGTGCAGATCTTCAGAAGGCCACTCGATTTGGGCACTCTCTCTGTTTCAATCAGGGGACAATATCTGCAAGCCATGGTGGAGAAACTCCCCTGGGTGTGTGGAATTCATGCCTGGTCTTGTCTTTCCTGTTTCAGGGGAGTAGCCTGGCTAGTTTGCACAGCCGCGAGAGGAAGGAGCTGGTGTTCAGCAAGTTCTAGGAGGTTTGTGTGGGCTCTGCTCTTTGGCTGGCCTGTGATTGCTCTTTGCCTAGACAGGGGCCCTCCTCTGCCTGGGGAAATTGGCAGCTACCCCCTTTCAATGACCCTCCCTGAAATTGCTGTCCAGGATGAATTTGCATATGTTAATTGCTTGGCTTGTCCTGGCTTGTTAGCTGTGATATGTGGCTGCATTTGTATGCAAATACTGGCAACTTGCTGCTGCGTTAATTAGTGCCTTTCACTTTATTTCCTGCAGCTCTGAAGAAAGGTCTAGTTTCCCTTTCTCCCAGCTGGTTCTCCCCTTCCACTGTTGCACCTCCTGCAGTTGCTGAGATGGAATGGCTAATGAGGGCTCCAAATTGTGTTTTTCAGGAGGGGAAGGAGGTCGGGTGGCTTTCCTCCTTATCTCTATCAAGTTGATGTGGCCACAAACTACAGCTGTGGGAGAAGTGTACATGTGCATGTGTGTGCAGATTTTTGGAGGAAGGGAGAAGTCCCCTGGTTGTGATAGCATGACACCTCTAGGAGCAAGGCCAGTGTGAGGAACGCTGGGAGGTGCCGCTTGAGGTTCCAGGGCCTCCTGTGGAGATGGTTTAGTTGTTCTGCTTGTTACCTTGGGCTGCATTCACCTCTGTGTACTTGGTCTTCACAGTATGTCCTATTATTCAGAGGGGAAATGCCTTGTTTATTTCCTTGAGAGTATCCATGCTCTCTTTTCCCTCTGCTATGGAATTATTGATCTTCAGCTATGCTTTGGACATCAGTGGAGGGGGCGGGATTCCAGAACCGGTTTCATTGTGGGCTTGCCTGAGTGTGTTGTAGGGGTGCTTTTATTTCCAATCGCTTTGCAAAATACCCAGGGTAGAGGAGCTCTTCCATGTTGCTGGCTGAGATGGTCCTAGGGTTAATCCCTTGGACATATCTCCACTTCACAGACAAGCTCTCATCCTGGAGCCATGTACACAGTAATGGCTGAATGAAGCCCAGCTCCAGCGTGGTTAGGAAGTGGCATGTCTGTTTTTTTACCAGGATGCATAAACGTAGTAGGCTGGCCTCTTTAGAGTTGCAAAGACTTTTCTTTCTATTTTGCACAGAGATATTTTGAGGGGGACCTGTTTGAAGGGTTCATTGGGGTTTTTACTGTTTTTAGAAGTGTCTATGTGAACTTCTTCCAGATAAAGATAGTAGTCTTTTAACAGCCTTCATTTTGCTACTGATTTTCACAAATTTAACATAGGGTCATATGTTATTTCTGAAAATGTATTTCTTTATGCTTGTAGCTAGTGTGTAGGAGGAATTTGCTCTGAGCTGGGTTAAGAGAACAGGAATGTAACTTTTCTTCTGACTTTCTGTATATGAAAAGAACAATAATAGTTCCAAAATACAGGAGAGCAGACATTGGTTGAGGGCTAGGAAATGCTCCCCGATGGTCAGAGACTTTAGGAGGACTGAGCAAGACTGGCTGGGCCTGCCCTTCCCATGGAGGTCCAAGGTAAGGTGGGGCAGCTGGACTGCTTCTGCTGCACAGGGCCAGAGGATCCCTCAACAGTCACTCCAAACCTCTTTGTGGGCAGCTCCATGGGTCTTGTGTGGTTTGCAGATGGTCGAGTGAGGAGGGCCCACTTCTGCCTGATTCCGGCTCCAGCTTTCTGCTGCCCCCCCCTTTTATAGTCAGGGCTTTTGTTTACATGGGTTTCTCTCTGAAGGGCAGACTTTGGCTGGGAGGAGTGGTGGCTGAGCTGCTGCTCCTCTCCCACGGATGCCATCCTAGAGTGGAGGTGCTGCCCAGCCTCTCTGTCAAAGGGCTGCAGAAAGCCATGTTGGCACTGAGCATGGCCCTGCACCCCTTGGCAGACCCTCCCTCAGTCGTGGCCCCCTTTTGTCTAAGACAGTGGCTGGGCAGAGTGTGGCTGCAGCCTTGGCAGGCAAGTTGGCAGGGAGCTGCCGGGCCCTTCTGGAAATTTGCCTGTAAGTGGGAGGCCTTCCCTGCTGCTTCCTACCTGGTTGGCAAGAGCCCTTCTATCCCCTCCCCCGGCTTGACTGCCAAAGTGTGTTCCAGCAAAAGACCCAGCAGACCTGAAGCCCAGACTGGCCCTGCTGCATTCCTCAGCAGCTGGGCTGCTTAGATCAATCCCAGGGGAGGTGAAGCTGGCTGCCTGGTGGACAGGGGATCCCGGTGTGCCTAGGGAGGAGATCTCTGCAGCCCAGGAGCCCCACTTCTCCCTTTCCTGTTAGCAGCTGGGCCAGAAGGCAGGGCAGATTGCCTGCAAGGTCCCCTGGGAAGGCCTCATGGGCAGGATCAGGACCCAAAGGTTGGGTGCTGATCTGCATCTTCAGGGCTGTGCAGGGAAACTCTCCTCCTACTGAAGGTTATCTCCTGCTGGTCACAACTGCTCAGCCTGGGGAAAGCCTGGCTCTCTCCTTC
Source organism: Acrochordus granulatus (assembly GCA_032468055.1). Lineage (NCBI taxonomy): Eukaryota > Metazoa > Chordata > Lepidosauria > Squamata > Acrochordidae > Acrochordus > Acrochordus granulatus. Next base: position 185,553 of record JANHZU010002163.1, on the reverse strand, counting down.
TGGGCCCTTTTTCTGTCCCCGGTTGGCTTGCTTGGACGGAGTCTGCTCTGGATCATGCCAGCTGGGATGACTCTCCAAGACCTGCAGAAGTCCCTTAACTCTAGCAGAGCCTCTGCTCCTCCTCATCATGGAGGCAAAGTCATTGTGCAAAATCCCCTTTCTCTGACATCCTTTCTCACCTACAGATTTCTTCAGGATCCTGACATGGTGGGTTTTCTGGGCTGCAGCCAGAAAACTATTGGACTTTGCTGCTTCACTCCATGAAGTTGGGGGAAGCCGACTGGTGGGGAAGATAAATGAAGCATTGTTTATGGCAGCTGCCTTCTTCCTTTCTGCCCTTTATCTGTTGCTCCACAGATTGGGGGCTTATTGACCCCCTTCTTCTAGGCTCAAGTGACTCCTGGTCTTCTGACCTTGAACCTTTGCAAATTCCAGGGTGGGAGCTCCTGGCAGAATGGGAAAAGCCCAACCCAACCCCCCCCCCCCCCCC
>JANHZU010002163.1:165323-182358 GCA_032468055.1 Acrochordus granulatus | reverse complement strand
CCCATGATGAGGGCCGTGAGGGCATTTACTAGAAAAGGCTTCATCTTGGGTGTGCAGTGGGCAGCCATGTTCCTGCTAGCCTTTTTTTTTTTCAAACAATATCTTCTGGCTTCCAGATTTCTGATAAATTGATAAGAGGAATTGTGGGAGTCAATAGAGTTGTAGACACTTTGCCAATATAACCCTAGTGCTATTGATCTGCCAGTAAATTAAAGTCTTACTTAGAAGCTGCCGATATTTCTAATCGCCTGCCTCACCAATTACAACCTCCCAGTTACCTGCGAAAGACAGAAGGCAAGAGCCTTGTGTATCAGGATAAAGCCAGGCATGTGGCATCCAAAGGAGGGTTCCCTCCCCCAACCCAATGAGTCTTTTAGCTAACCTTCACCGTCCTGGGAATGGTTTCAATGAGGGAGGGTCTCTGTGAACTCAGCCAGCCAGCTTCTCTTCCTTGCCAGGGCGGGTGAGAGAACCCTGGTTCTGGGTACAGGTCAACACTGCAGGGGCAGGCAAAGGGCATGGGAGTCCTGGGTGACGAGCAGGCTCAAAAGAGGGAGAGAGTGCCCCACTTGAGTTGATTGCCATCCTCAGCTGTCTGTCTTCACCTCTGATTTCTGCCTTTGCACCAGCACTGCCCTGTGCTACAGAGGCGCCTTGGCTCTGGCAGAAGAGGAGTCGCTCCCCACTCCAATTTTAGAACGTCTTCTTTTCAAGCGGAACAAAAAGGTGTGTGGCTTGAGAGGAACAGCACAATGGCAGAGCTCCCAGAGACAGACGGCTTTGCTTGCTGAAGGCTGGTTCCCAAGTGATGTGCAGCAGTAACCCCTCCATCTGGAGCCTAGCAGAAAGGTTGCAGCCAGGTTTGTCTTCAGGCCGGGCTTGTCTTCTGAACCGCCAGCAGGAGTGGGGGGGGAGCCATTGCAGTGGCCTGCACAACCAGGCTAGGTGGGTCTTGCACAGTATGCAGGAGCTGCTGTTTGGACCTGGTTGTCCTCTCCTTTCATTATTTCCCACTGAAGCCCATGTAGGTGATGGTGAGCTGCAGCCCAAAGAGATCTTTGTCCGTCCTTGTACTGTGTTAGCCAAACTGCATTCAGGAGTATTCCTGTAGGTGTAGAACAGGCATATCTCATTCATAGTATCTGGGCACAAGCAGCTGCCCTAATCTGCAGCTGATCCCGGGCAGTGAAATAAGTTGAGATCCTCCTCTGGGGAAGTCTGGTGCCCTAATGGCCCTTCAGCTAGATGAGTGGGAGCCCCAGTGTCCCTTCCTTATCAGTATGGTGTAAAATGGCTGGCTTGGGGCCCTACTGGATGTGGCTAGCTCTGCAGTTGACCTGCCATCTGGCTGAGACATGAAACATCCAGTACTAGACAAGTCAACTCTTGAAACAATAACAGCGAAAAAATCACCAACAACTGCCTTCTGGCCTCTGTCTTGGCATGTTGATGTGTTCCCAGTCAAAAAAATATAGTTCAGATGTGGGAAATGAGCCCTAGCCCATTCCTCCAAAGCTACTGCCCAGACTAAACCAAAATGATTTTGGAACACATATTTATTTTCCTTCTCCAGGTGCAGCCTGTTCTGCTAGCTGTTGTGGCCTGTCTCTGCCCATGTTCACTTGCTCTGTCATTGTTTTTCTGCTCAGTCTGCGGGGTTGAACTATCCCCAAATTGGTGTGGTTCCTTAGATGCATCCCTTCTTACTCTGAGACTCATGGGTACCCTCCTTTCAGTGTGAAGAAGGAGGAACTGAGGTATCTTTTGAGAGGGACAAACCTTTTCTGTGTTGTTCATTTTGAAATGCTCCAGATATTTGGGGTGGGGGAGGAAAAGTGATCATCTGATCCTTGCCCTTTAGGCTGTGGGGCTGGCAGTAGGGCATTAAATCAGGCGAGCAACTGTTCTCCCTGTGGATTGGGGTCATCTCTGTGGAAGGAGAGGTGAATCTCCTTTATCCAACCTGCTGCTCCCAGTTGCCCACCTCCTGCTGGGCCCACATGGCTCATCCATCACTCCCATTCTCAGCTGGGGAACAGACCCCTCCAGAATAGCCTCTTTCTACCAGGGCCTGCAAGAGGCCGTGGGGTGTCCTCTGGGCCACAGCGCATCCACCTGCTTTAACTGGCAGCAGAGAGGGGGCAGCAGGACTTCTGTTCAGTGGTCCTCAGGTGAGGCTTCTACCAGTCACTGGACTCCTGGGAGGGAGGGATCCAGCCCCAGATGAGCTTTGCTTTCCCAAGGCTGCTTTCAGTCCCTTCCACCCCCTCCCTAGTTTGGGAGGTCAAAGGGAGAGTTTGTCTTCCATGGGGAAGCACAGAGAACTGAGATGACAGGGGATGTTGCTGTCAATGCAGGTATTGAGTCTGAGCGAGCCTCTGCAGCGCAGGGAAACGCTCAGCTCGCCCTCCTGCTTATTGAGAAGCCAATAGCAATTTCCTGACTGACTTGATGTGATTGACTTGACTGACTAGCTTGATGTCAGACTTGCTCTTTGGGGCCCAGCTCCTGTGTGGCCTGCTGTGGCTGCAGTGCACCCTTCCAGCCCAAGCGCAAGGCCTCCTGGAGGCCAACTGGGCCTCTCCTCCCTGGGCTGTGGGGGGCAGTCCTCCCCAGGGCTTCCCCAAGTTGCTGGGACTGGCGAAGCTCTTCTCTGGACAGTCTGCGGTCTGGACTTACCATACCCCACACTTTTTTTCCTTGTTGGCATGTAAGGGTTGGTTATTCAAGAGCAAGTATTGACTTATCTTGGAAAATCAGGAATTTCCAATTCTCAAGACTGTATTTTCAATATTTTCTTTCTCTCATGTGGATGGTGAACTTGGCCTAGAGAAATCAAGACTCTTCATGTTCTGATCAGCTCTGGGCTGACGTTGGCACATGGTATGAATGTGTAACAGCTATCACAATAAACAAACACATTTTAAGTGGACAAGTCATTGGAGAAAGGGAAAGAAAACCTAATCCTGACCCAAGTGCTAGCTGGGGCCGGTCTTTGTGGAACATCACCAGGACCAACTCTCATCCCACTTTTTCATTCCCAGGCTCAGTCAGTCCTTGCCTCGAGGTGCCCTGCAGGGTTGGCTGCATGCTGAGTTGATGCCAGCAAGGAACCTTGAAGGAAGGCTGTGGAAGCTTCTGGGGTGCCAAACTGTGGCCATGAAAAGCCTGGCCATGAAAGCCTGGCATGAAACAGGGTAACTCAAAAGAAGGGCATCCAAGGAGCCATCAGGAAAGCTGAGGAGACATTGTAGCCAGGGGAAGTGGGAAGCTGTGCTTCTCCTCTTCCTAGGAAGCTGTTCTTCATCTGAATTTGAGAAGTGTTCAGCCACAGGTCCATATGTGCACCCCAATCTTTGTGGGAGGGAGAAGAAACTAATTTATCTCCATACCTGCAGCCTTTTAGAGATTGACTTGGACATCCCTCTGCCAAGAACATTCCCAAGCCCAGGAATGATTTATGACAGCAAAGCTTTGTTCTGGTGGAAAAGGAAAGCCCAGGGAAAATGCTAATCTGAAGCCTGAACGGAAACTTTCAGGAGGCTATGGGAGGGGGGGGGGACTCTCTTTGCCATCCACCCCGGCCATGCCATAGGGTTGTGATGAGGAAAATTGCCCTTACAGAGGTCTGCTCTGTCCAGGACTGGTCTGCTCAAATGTGCCAGTGCAGTTGGTTGAGGAAATAAGCACAAGGCTCTTCTATGGACAATGCTCTATTGAGCCTCATTCTTTGAAAACAGAAGTTGTGCAGCGTTCCATTATTCTGTTTGGGGATTTGCATGAGGCAGGAACAGCTTTGTAGGGAATGCGTTCTTCACAGAGAAAAGGGACAGATCTTTCATTAGCTATCTCCTGCTAGAAAGAGAGATGCAGAGCTTGTGGCTTAGAATTACCTGGGCTTGCGGCTTTCTCAATTGGGATGGGAGGATTTGGCTAGGAGGGGGGCTGCTCTGTGCTTTATTTGTGTAGATCAAAGATCTTACCCAGATCAAAGATCTTACCTGGATAACCAAGACTGTTGAATATGCTGCATGTGACATGCAGGGTTGCACAAAGCTCTAAAATTCTGACCTCTGAGCACTGCTGGATCTGCTCCCTCCCTTGTTCCTTCTGTTCCAGACAGATCTTCTGAAGTATTCCGTGGTATTGCCCAGAGATGTTGAAATCTTTGGGTCCTTTAAGAAGTATAACCTTGTTTTAAAAACTCCATGAGGACAGTGGGCCTCTTGATTGCTGACCTTGTACAATAGCTTTGTGTAATTGCAAGTGATCAGCCAAGATATTTGGCAGTGGTGTGTCTTGTTCACCCCTGTCTCCCCCCATTTCACCCCTGTCTCCCTCCTCCCCCATCTTCCCTGTCTAGATTCTGGGGCCTTGTTTGCAGATGAATGATGGATAAACCTGAAGGCTAGATTGGAATCCTGGCACTCTCTCCCTCTAACATCAAGGTCACTATTTCTCTTCTGTTCCTGAAATAGCAAGAGAGAATGCTAGGAACCAAAACGAATCCAGTGCAGCCAGTGCCCTCAGAATACTAAAGGGTTTAAACACCTAAAGTTTCCAGGACCAGATTGTTCAGGATTCTAGTTAGTTGTGGTCCTGCCAGATGGGGAACTTGGTACTTTAGCCTGCTCTTGAACTGTTTGTCTATAGCAGAAGGGTTCCAGAAGTGGTGCTTCCAGATTTAGTTTGGGTTCACTTTGGGGTTGACTAAGAATTCATAAAATTGAAGATGGCAGATTGTTCCAAATGGACTCTTGATTCCAAGATCTTCTAGGGCCTAGAAGTTGCAGAAAATGGACTTGGTTCCTACTGTAGAAACTCAGGAGAATGACTACAGAAACTGATTCTTACAGATTTACAGATTGGGCCAGACCTGCATCTACTGCAATTATGTTTTGCTTCTTCTCTGCTTACCTCTTGGCCTCCTTGGCTATAGAACCAATTGCCTACAAAACAGGGAAGTGTTGTCTGTTCAGTCTTAGCTGTTAGAGAATCCAATAAGGGGATTAAAGGGAAAGGACTTAATTTAAATTTCCAGCTATTCTTATATTATCTCTGCAGGCAAAATGATGGGCAGTTCTTGTGTATCTTTTTTTGATTGGGAGCTAGTCTGAACCTCATGTCCTTGCAAGGCTTTAGAGGCCCGAACAGATTGTGTTTTCAAAGGCTTTTGGTGAGCCTTTATGTGACAAACCTCCTTTCTCCATGGATGGAGAGGGAGAACAGCCCTTGGATGCAAATTTGTCACAACAGTGGAAATTATGTTGATGCTACTCATATTGAGGGCTGGGAATGAGCTCTTGGATGCTGCTGCTCTGTAGTGCTACAAACCAGCTTGGTTTTAGCATACTGTGTGAACTGGATGCTGGAGATTCTGGTTCATCCATTCGAATGGATTGTAACAGCCATGAACTTCCTGATGCCACCCAAGGTGCTGAAAGTGAGGGATATCATTTCCTATACTTGTCCTCCAGGCATAGGGGCTTGCCTCAACCTTCAGAAGGTTCTTTCCTGTAATGGCTCATCCTTTCACTGGTATTGCCTTGGTTTGTTCATTAGCTCCATTTTCTTCGAAAGTTTAGGCATGGGCTTTCTCCTTGTCATGCTTCCCTCTGATACCAGGCCAGAGCCAAAATAAGTCGTGAAAAATACACTGTTCTAGGTTTCTTCTTAGAATGGCAATGAGAGGTTCAAATGATTGCGTCTTTTAGAGAGGTGTGTTGTAAATTGAAATCTGTGAGACAAAACAGGTTCCTTCTAGGAATGCATCACAGCTTCACACATTTGTTTTAGTTCTCTGGAAGTTGTGTGACTGCTGTGTTTCTTTCAGTGAGAGATGAAATCCTAGTTGTTGAAAGGATAGCTTTTACTGGACCATTTGTGCAGTCAGCTGCAGCGTATTGGGCCACAAAGAATCTTCACTGTCCTGCATTTGCCAGCATCCTAGTAGTGGAGTTGGGGATGATCGCTCTCTCTCTTTGGATTTCCAGTCTCTATTGGGCTTTACAAAAGAGGGGATGGCCTTGAGTGCCTTTAGAGTTTCCATTTCATCATCTTTCTTTAATTAAATGATTAGAAAGTGCTAGCATCTTGCAAAAATGTTGCTGAGTCTTTCCTTTTGAATGCCAGTAGATGCCTTGGTCTGTGCAAATGGGTCCCCAGCAGAACCTCTGGAGAATGTTTGCTGTCTTGGTCTAGTTTTGTTAGAAGCTGCAATTACTGATGTGGTGCTAATTGCTCTGCCTAGCATTAGATCACTTTACATGAAAACTTTGAAGATTGCCAGCAAAGGTCAGCCCAGGGCCTCTGCTCAACTGCCCTCCAGTGACAGCTCTTCTGGTAAAAAGATGTTAACAAAGCAGAACGGATTGGGAGCTAACCTGGCTACATAGCTTTGAGCCCATGTTATTTTGACTTGTGGTTCTCCCTTTTCCAAGTAATCTCTTTGGGTGCAGTGAGCAGTGAGTAAAATCCAAACCAAAAGGAAGGGTGAACAACTCTTCTCTTTCAGATGCAGTGTATATCTCTTTCTCCTTCTCATTTGCTTTCTCTTCTCTTGTCCTCAGTTCACAGGGTTCAAGGACTGATAAGTCTTTTGGAAGGCCTAAACTGACCAGTGGCCGAGGCTTTTGAAATTTTGCCAAATACTGTATGTGGCCAAGAGCTGAAGCTTGCCATTCCTAGAGTAGAAGAGGGACAGTGCAAAGAATCTGGACAGTTCTCCCAAAAGCTGGGACTCTCTTCTGTTAAGATGTCTCTGGACAGTTATAGGTAGATCTCATTTAGCAAGTGCCTCATTTAGTGACATTTGCAACGAGGATGAAAAAGTAACTTTATGACAGTCTTCACATTTACAACCTTCACAGGTCTCTAAAGCAAAGGAAAGCTGAAGTAAGATCATAAGTACAGTTTGCATAACAATCAAGTTGCTGTTCCCAATTATGGTCACTAAACAGGGATTACCTGTATTTCAGAAGTATCTGTTGATGCCCTCAACACAAATCTGCTGATGCTGCTCATCATAGTGTTGTCATAGAATCAGAAGTTGAATGAGAACTCTTAAGTCATTGAGCCCAACCCCAGCTCAGGTCAGGAGTCCACATTAAATAGAATCATACAAATTGAAGAGATAGCTAAGCCAAATGACTGGAGCATGTTGCACCTCAAGAAGGAGCCTTGCACTGGCTTTGTGGTCTCATCTTGAAATTATGTGGAGAATAAAGCCAGAGTGACTGTTAGTGAGGGAATTCAGTGAGTGGTCACCAACATGGGCCTTAGGAGTAAAATTTCCTCCACTATACTGGGTTGAGGCTCAGGCAAGTAGTGGCTGCTGTGCTGGGGCTGCTTCTCCTCTTGTAACTGACCATCCAAAGTGTCAAGACTCTCCTCAGCTGGCTCTCCTTGGGTGGTGATAGCCAAATTCATTGGACAGCACCGCCAAAGTCTTTCTTCTTAATTACTGTCAAACAGGTTTTTGACTTAGACAAACATTCGAGAGACATGGCTGGATACAAAAGCAAGGAGTGCAGATGGTACCAAAACTTTGGTGGCTATGCCAGGCCAAGTGAACATCACGTACTACTGCTATTTTTGTAAGCTGTTAACACAGAAATGTGAGGATTCTCCAGGGGAGCCTTTGTCCAGACCAAAAATTGATGAGCCCCATCCCAGGAGGGTGAGAGTCACAGGCAAGGGTTCTGCTGCCTCTTTCAACTTGACTTGGAGAATCAGTGTTCACACAGAGGTTTCTGTTACATTTGTTCAAGGTACAGATGTATTTACAGATTTAACCATGATGTAGGAATCCGGTCTATTTCTGAATGTGTAATTTCCCCAGCAGGATGTGGTTGCTGAGATCAAGGAGATGGTTTAAGCCACTAGAGATCTCTCTCTCTCAAATAGGAAGCCAGGGCAGCCCTTTCGGGGAACCCTTGGAAGCTGCTTTGAAAGACATTTGAAGCGGAGGAGACAGTCAGCAACTGAACTGGCTGGTCTGAAAACTTGATTGAAAGCGGGGGGCTTTTAAGAAGCCTCATACAGGTTAGATATTGCAACACAAGCCCTGATTAGTTCTAGCTTTTCATTCTGTCATAATGTACTGTGGCAGTGAGTCAGGAAGGGCTTGAAGAGACCAGCCAAGGAGCAAGTCAAAAGGCCATTGATCTGTGGAATGAGGTTTCTTAGGGGAAAAAAGTTACCAGAGAAGCTGGTCTAGGCAGACGTAGGATTGTGCTGAATAGGCTCTGTCAGACACTCAGACCACTGGTTTGATGGTTCTTCTGCCCCATAGACCCCCTGTGAGATGCCAAATTAATGCCAGGTTGTGCAGCCAGGATAGTTCCTCAAACCCAGAAGGTAGATCTTCAGCAAGTGGCGTAGCCTTCCCCCATGATGGACACCCCTGGAGATTTTGGCTTAGAAGAAGCTTTGCCTGACCCCCTCTTCATGCTGACTGAGCACCCTGATGCAGGGTGCACCAGGATCAGTCTGGTGCAGTTTGCCTTGTTTTGCACTTAACCTAGAAGTCTGACAGCCAATGTTCTGAAGGGCTTTGGAGTCTTCCCGTGCCCCAAGCTAAGGGAGAGAGCAGGGCTGGTTGATAATCTGGTGCCAGTCCCTACCAGGGGCTTCTACTTATCCTTCTACTCACTCCGCCAGCCACTTTTCCCCATCCACTCCCCCAGAATAGAAGCTCTCAGGGCCTTTGGAGAAAGGCTGCAAGTGGGCAGTTGGAAAAAGGAGTCTCTCTTGAACCTGAAGCTCTGGAACCGTGGGGAGAGGAGGTCTTTTGGTTACCTCGGCTCTTATGCCAGGATTTCCTTCTTCCTTAATTTCTTGCAAGGGGTGCTCTTTTAGGAAATTTGCAATTATCCTTATAAACAGTTTTATCATCTGCTTGGCAATCAATAATGCAGCTGATGCTGCTTTAATATCTTGGTAGTATTGATTACTTTAACAGCCATGCCACTGTGGTCAGCTTCTGTTAACCCTGAGCTTCCTTTAGTGGCAGTGGAAGAAGTCTGTGTGGAGCAGACATGGGGCAGAGTGCAGCAAGATGTCAAAATGGATGTAGGCTTAATGCATAGCCAAGGAGGAGAGCCAAGGGTCCATGGAAGTCGGTGGTGGGGATTCCAGTCAGAAACCTGGGTAAGGGCAGATTGGAGACTTTGTAACTCTAGCCCATTTCAGATCTGGATTTCTTGAAGGAAAAGGGTAGACCCCGCCTGTTCCACCTCCTGGGAGGCAGGTCCCCAGATTTGGCAGGGCCTAGGCTGGGCTGGAGCTGCTAAATGAAAGCATAATTGGGTTGGGTCACCAGGCCAACTTTTCCTTTCTCACAGAGGCCAGACAGCTGCTGCTGGAGTGATTGTGAATATGTGCAGATTTGCTTCCTTATGCTCCACTCCCCACAATGCAGCTTTCAAAACACTGCTTGTCCTCATTCCAGGCTGGATCTGGTACCCCTTGAGCAGGTCACTAGCCCAGCACCTTTTGCTAAGCTAAGGAGCCTCAAACACACTGGCCTTTCTTCACAAAGAAGGGACTCTCCCCTGGGGCTGGCAGTGCCTGCTTGCTCACATTTCACATGGCCACATGCTGCACTCCATGCCTCCAAAGGGTCTGGGTTGCTGTGTCTGCAGCTCTCTTTTGAGCAGCAGAGTGGGTGTTAAGATGGCCAATTCCTGGTGGGTCAGTTTCTGTATATCATTGCATCAGTTCAATAAATCCAGAAAACACTCTCCACCAAAAGGGATAGTGTTAGTGTCTTCCTCCTCAGTGCAAAGTGCTCTGTAGCAGAACTTTGATGGCTATGCCAGGCCAAAGTTAGGGGTCCCAGTCTCTTTGGGATTGGGGGAGTATTTGGAAAGGTGAGAGAGGTTGGGACCATGATCAACAAATGGCTTACTTTCGGAGGCAGGGTAGTCCCAGAGAAGAGATGATCAATCACAAAGCGAGCTCTGATTTGCTCAGACAGATTACTGTGGTCCCAACTCCAATCCTCTGATTTTTTCTTGTTACTCATTCCTTCACTTTGGGGTAACAACCTCTCAGATCAGTCCTCTGTACAGGGAGGTCCCTGTGCAGAAAGTTAGGATACAAATCAAATTAGTAGTAGTAATACAGTATATTCTGCATGCAGACAGGATGAACATTAAGTAATATCTATTATGGTTAAATATATAAAGGTGCTGAAATATATAAAGTCATTTTTTCAAATCAGCTTTCAGCTCCAAAAGTGTATCTATTTTGTAGAAGACAAGCACACATTTTATTGAAGATTTTTTTGATTTGTTGTTTGTTGGGCCTTTTAGATGGCTTCAGTCTTGCAGTTCAGATATGTCCTCTGTGGACGGTTCTGCAGATTTGAAGTGCAACTGTGGACCGCCACAGTCTGTGGGAAAGAGAGCCAGATGACTTCAAGTCAGGCCCAGCAGTAGGCTAATACCATTCGTGGCTGCCTCGGTGCCGGAGAGCCTCCAGCTCCGCTTGTGTTTGGAGCTCTGCAGGATCTCGGTGTTAGGTTTAGAAGCAGATAGACAAGAATGGACTCATTCTGCCTCATTATGGGGAGAGCAGAGATCCTTTCTGTATCTACCATGGCTCTCTTTCTTCTTTTTGCAGTTCAGCCACTGTTAGATTTTGAAATAGCCTTTGACTCGGTTTACATACAACTACATGCCTTTTCTGGGATAATTATTTTGAGCTTACTCCTGTGTACAAAATGGGAATTACCCCTGACTGAAAATTAAACCAATCACGTTGATACTTACCTTAATTAGATGAGGACAGACTTTAAGATTTTTTTATCATGTTTATGTTTTCTTGTGAACTGCCCAGAGTCATTGGCAATTGGGCAATGAATAAAATAAATAAATAAGATTGTTTAAACAATTAAACATTAAAGAGTTTTATGAAATAAAAAATGGCTGCCTATTTAAAAGCCCATTAAGCTAGATTCTGTGGCATCATCTCAGGCTAGTGACTTCTGCAGGTTAATTATCATTCCTCAGACTGAGCATAACACTGCTAGATGCACGAGACCCAGTTCCAGGTTGAGCCCCTTCCCAGTTTGGGCCAGCCTCTGTGACTCCAGCTTCCTTCCTGCTGATCTAGAGGTGGAGCCAGTGGCTCAGAAGCCTCGATTCACAGGCAAGGTTGGTTCCAGTGTGAAACCTTGCCAGACAACCATTGATCCTTCGTTTGCCTTTTTCCAGTAAAAAGTTTCCTCCAGCCTTTTATGAGAAGAGAAATCGTTTTCTCTTCAGCCTGGGCCAAGTGTTGCCAACCAAGATTTCTGTTCCTGCCCCAAGAAGCATGTTTCATCTCCTGCTATGATCTAGTTTGTGAAGAAACACCCTTGTTCTATCTTAGTTTGTTTGTGGCTGGGGCATCTCTTTTGGCAGGAAAGATAACCAGGCCCAGCTATTCAGCTCTCACCTGTTTTGCTCACTGGCCAAGTCCAATGGTTGAAGACAAGTCTTCTCCTGGCTGGAAAGACTCCCCCCCTAGGCATGCAGATTGTCAGGGGCAAGAAGGAAGAGGGTGTGCTTCAGGAGGTACACTTGGCCTTGTTTTCCTTAGGTTTGGCTTAGTGTAGCCACAAGTATAAGGTTCTGTGCATTTCCTTGTGCAAAAGGGCTGAGCAGGCTAAGGATTTGTGCTGGAAGAAGAGAAATTGTTGTCATTGTAGTAGTGATCCACTCCAGGAATTCAAGTTCAAGTAGTGGAGTGGCTGAAGAAGGCAGGAAGAGCCATGTAGTGGCGTGAAGGTTTTTGAGTATTTTGTGCAAAATGGAGTTCGATGGAACTGTGGAGTCCTTGGTGCTCTCTGAGTCCTTGGTGCTCTCTTGTTCTTTGCATGCAGATGTTTCATTACCCAACTAGATAACATCATCAGTGTTATTCTCTTCTGCTGGAGTTGAATCTTTCTTCCCTTTGCTTCCCACTTCTAGTTGACTGAAATGAAATTGTTTATCACATTTCTAAACTCAGCTCCCTCAAGAGATGGATGAAATTGTTGCTTCTTATTGAAGAAAAAAATAAATGTAAACTCATCATGAGCAGAATCCTAGAGTTTGAAGGAGCCCCTTAGAGCATTGGGTCCAAGCCCTACACAGCAAAGATCCAAGTTCAAGCCTTCTTGAGAGATGGCTGCCTTGTCTCCATTCACTTCTGTGGAGTGGCATTTATCCTGCTCTGGCTGATTGCTACATTATCAAGAGGCAACTGAAACTCATAGAATAAATTTCCTAATGTTCAGTCCTAATCTGTCTTCCTGTAATTTAAATCTGTTGTTTTGAGACTCGCACTCAGCATGAGAGAGAATAGATCTTGATCCTCTTCTATGTGAGATCTTTTCAGGCTTCCCTTGTTGAGGATAAACATGCCAGTTTCTTCAGTCCCTCTTTCAGGGCTTTGTTCTAGTTCTCAACTATCCTCGTTGCTCTTCTCCGAGTGTAATTTAAGTTCACATCCAGAAGTGGACCCAGTATTATAATTGGAGGCAGAGGAAAGCAGAATAAAGTGGAATAATTACTTCCAGTGATTTAGATATTGTATTCATAATGCAGCCTACAGTTGCATCTCCTGCCAGATTATATTTAATTCAGATGGAAGCCTACAGAGTTAATTCCATGTCCTTCTGCAAGTCATCCCAGATTCCTGTTAAAAGTAAAGCTGCTGGAAAATGGAAGGCTCTTGATTGGTGCTTCTGTCCCAAGAATCTGCCACTCTTCCTTCCCCCACAGCTTGTGTCTTGTCTTGGCTCTCCTTCCTGGCTTTCCGAGGAATGCAATTCCTAGTTTTTGGTCCTTCTCCAAGCATCAGGAGTCTTCCTGGTTCCTTCAAGTTGAGGCTTTCTAAAGCAGGTACAGAGAACCAGGGAGACTAACTGCACCCTGCAGATTTGATTGAGTTCATGGTTCCAGATGTTGGCAAACTAGTGGTCAGAGTGGGTATGTTTTGCTGTTTTGGATGGGGAGGGGGAGGCACAAATGATTTAACTGCCTAGTTATCATGGTATCCTCAGAGAACAGTGGCTTCTCAGTTTTCCACAGTCTTCTGAACATGAATATGTTATGGGTTACTTGACTAGGCTGGTGTCCTCAAAGTCAGGAAGGGATTTACATTTTTCTGTAAGGTCTCTTGTTGGCTTATTTACAATGTGTATTAGTTCAGTAGGTAGTAGGTATACCATTTGTGAATTACATCAAGTGTTAGTAGCTATAGCTTCATTCATGTTGCCTCCAAACAGCTTGCTAATGCTGTCTTCTGGGACAAAATGGATTACTTTACTCAAATCCTTTATGACATTGGAAAAATGTGCATGTAAAAAGCAACCTTAGATAAGTTTCTCATGAAGACTGAGACCATGAAAGGGCAGTGGCTGTGTTGAAGAGTGAGAGCTACTTTTAGACGCTAAGCCAAAGTGAGCAACAAAAGCGTCCTTAACTAGAGCTGTCCATGCATAATATGTTCCAAAGTGCTCTTTTTATGGTTTGGACCTGTTGACTGTTTAATCCTTGGTGAGATTTGAAGAAACTTTACATATATAATTTATAAAATATAATAATTTAAGTAAATTATTTTAATTACTGGTTTTAATTTCAGTGTATATATATACATATTTATTGATCAAAATTATATTCTGTTTAGTTATATATTTCATATTTCTTACTGTAATCTGCCAAGTTTTGGAAAAAGCAGAAAGGCAGGGTATAAATTCAACAATAAAAATAAAGCTACTTGGCGTTGTTTGCTGCACTTGGTACTGATTATTCTGTTCTTAGCTTCTGTTCTGGTCAAAGCTATAAATTGCCCTTGAAGGCTAAACAGAGAAACCACTTGGAGAATGGGATGATCATGAGCAGACTGGGCTTAGGAGCTCCTTTGTGGGTGGCTTTGGAATGAGAAGAAGGGCTAAGCGAGAGCTGTGAAGAGGAGTGCTTGCGGGGGGGCTGGGGTGTTCCCACTCCCAATGCTCTCTAACTGAACATCATTGATTTTACGGGAAACATGTTTACAGACAGTGCGCTGATCGACCTGCCTTGTTGAGTAAGAGCTACCTTTCCTTAACAACTGGCCGGGTAGGCGGGGGAATGGAGATGCCCGGAATGCATGGGGTCTGCAGTCTGGGGCTGCTGCCAGCCAGCTGGCTTGGTGAGAGGCTTGACCCCCTCAGCATAGCTCCCAGGGCTAATCCTGCATACAGGCACAGGCCAGAGGGCTGACAGAGGGTGACTCCTGCTGATGACTGGGAGGCCTTTGCCTGACCCTTGCTGAGCAGGGAGGGTGGCCAGAGAGCCCCAATTAATTGGAAAGCATTTGCCAGGTTGACTGGCCTGGCCTGGCCTGGCCTGGCCTGCAGGGGAGATCAGCTTTGCTGTCAATAAACAAGTCCCCAGTGCAGCATCAAAGCTGCAGTCCTTTATCAATCGCAGCCTCCTTGTCCCACTTGTTCCTGTAACTTACCAAGCATTTATGACATTGATTTTACAATCAAGCGGTTAACCCCCTCCCCTGCCTGGCCAGCTCTGCCAGTCCCTTGGTCCAGCCTGTCAGTTGGGCCTCTTGGGCATCAGCTGTGCTGGGAAGCTAGCGTAGGGCCCTTGAGCCCTCAGAACACCTGTTTGTCAGTCGCCCTCCAAAAGGGTTTGCTCCCCTCCCCGCTTCTGAGTTCTTCAGAAGTTGGACCTCAGGAGAGGAGCTGCTATGCATCCTGCTGGAGCAGGGCAGCTGGCATTGCCAGCTGTTTTGGCCGAGAGCCTCTCTTGTGCCATTGTGCCCAGGGCAGCTTCAGCCCATCCAGAGAAATCGAGCGCGCACGCACACACAGTGCGCACACGCACACACACAGATATACAAACAGAAGCACAATGAAAATGTAGTTGAAAACCCATCAAGGAAAATAACCTCAAACCCATTAATTAGTTCCCGGAGTGGGAGTAGTCACTGTGGCCATTCCCTACCAGTGCTCCCTTGGACATTTCTTTCCTCATGTTGCCTTCAGCCACTCAGCGTCCCTGCTTCATTGGCCCTTGCTGGAAAGGGGCAGTGGATAATGGGTTACCCTTGCTCTGCTCACCTGGCTTCTTCCCAGAATTGGGTGGCGGGCTGCATTGTAGTATAGCTGAGGCTGCCTCTGGGCTCCTCCCCTCTCAAGCTGGCCAGATGTGTTAAGCTGTAGACTTTCCCAGAAGGTCTCCAGTGCACTTATTGGACCCTGAGTTTCTAATGAGAAGGGCTGGTGCTGGAAAGCCAGGTACTGGCCTTGCTTTGCCTCTCTTCTCTCTGCAAAGTTCAAATCTCAGCATGGTGCCCAGGATACCATCTTGGGTAGCTCCCCGTTTGGATCTCTGCATGGTTGGGGGTTCCTGAGTATAAAGTGAATATATTTATCCTGAGTATAAATATGAAGTGCTGGGTTGCCAGGGACCATGGGACTAGCAAAGGCTGTGGTTTTCAGAACAACACTTTAGACATACTTGGTGTGGATATGATGAAATGCTCTCTTTGTAAAGAATTGCTGAATGGATAGTCTGAATGGATGCCCTCCCTTTCGGGCTCCCTGAAGTATTGGGGGTTCCTGTCCAACTCCTGTCCAGGGTGGGCAACGGGCCAGACACACTGCTTTATGGGGTGAGATGGGTTGGGTGCTTGGAGTGGCCAGACCTGGCTGACACATTTCTCTTTGTTTCTCCCCTGCCGTGCCTACTTTTAGGTTGCAGTCGTGCCAGATGCAATGAATGCTGGCTGCAGGGCTGATGATGGAAGGCTGTGATTTGCCTGTGACCCTGGGAAAGGACCATGGGGGTACCGTCCCTCAGCACCAGCAGTGGACTGAATTTGGTAGCACTCACCATCTCCCCACCACATCTGGTAATATGAAGTCCTCAGCAGCGGACAACCTAGGCAAACAGCAAGCTCCCTTCTGTGAGCAGTCACCGGGAAGTGCTGCTACCACCTCCTCTGCTTCCAGCACTAAGCCCAGCAGCAAGGAGGTCAGTTGTAATGAATGCACAGCCTCATTTGCCAGCTTACAGACCTACATGGAGCACCCCTGCCTCAGTGTCCATCCTCTCCTTTCTCTGCAAGAGGACTGCGGCAGTGACACTGGCGAGGAGGAGAGCGACATCGAGAATCTGGCTGGAGAGATCGTCTACCAACCAGATGGTTCAGCATACATTGTGGAAAGCCTGAGTCAGCTGGGACAAGGTGGAGGGGGGCTCCCATCCCTGTTGGTGAACTCTCCTCTGCCCAACATAGGAGCCAAGCCGGGGGAGACTGCTGCAGCTCTGCCACAGGTCTATCCGCAAATTATCAACACTTTCCACATTGCCTCCTCCTTTGGGAAGTGGTTTGAAGGCCCAGATCAGGTCTTTCCCAGCACCTCTGCCCTGTTGGGGGTCAGCCCTGTCCTGCATAGCTTCCGCGTCTTTGACGTGCGCCACAGAAGCAATCAGGATTACCTGAACAGCGATGGTTCTGCCAAAAGTTCCTGCATATCCAAAGATGTTCCCAACAACGTGGACATGTCCAAATTTGACAGCTTTGTCCTCTATGGGAAGAGGAAGCCCATTCTGATGTGTTTCTTGTGCAAGCTCTCCTTTGGCTATGTCCGCTCATTTGTGACCCATGCGGTGCACGATCATCGGATAACTCTGAGCGAGGAAGAGCGGAAAATTCTTAGCAATAAGAACATCTCCGCAATCATCCAAGGGATAGGCAAAGACAAGGAGCCCCTTGTGAGCTTTCTGGAACCAAAAAACAAAAACTTTTCACACCCTTTAATTTCCACAGCTGACCTCATAAGCCCCGGACACAGTTTCTATGGCAAATTCAGTGGGATTCGTGTGGAAGGGGAGGAGGGTTCCCAGATTGGGGCTGCCAGTACAACTGAGCAGCCCCAGACAGACTTCTTAGCCCAGGGGGGCCTCTTAAACCTTGGAGGGCTGACAAGTTCAGCTCTGAAGACCCCAATTACCTCAGTTCCCCTGGCCCTACCCACCTCCAGTCCCCCTGGATCCTCTGA
>JANHZU010002163.1:130985-142565 GCA_032468055.1 Acrochordus granulatus | reverse complement strand
GTGTGGAATGTCATGGGAGAACAGGTATAAAAAATGTCCTTAAACCTCACCCATTTTCCATTTTATGCTAAGATATCAAAGCCCTTCAGGCTTAGACTATTAAGTACTCTGTCTTTTGTACCAGAAGTTCCATCATGTCAAGCCCTTAGCAGCCATTTAAAATCAGAAAATAATTATGCTCTCCGCACTTTGTTGTTTACCTGCAGATGTTTCATTGCCTGATTTATGATCAGTGGACTGGTGAAGTTCCTAGTCAGGTAATGAAACATCTGCAAGCAAACAACCCAACTCAGAGAGCAGTTCAACCCTGAGCTACAAATATTTTCTTCTGTTGGAACCAAAAAAATAAGATTTTCAGAGTCATCTTTAATCAGTTTTATTGAAGGGAAAATATTATGCTTTTGTAATATTTTGCAAACTGCCTGCCTTAAGAACGCCATTACAAACCAATCCCTCTATCAAAGAATCTGGGTGCTACCATGCAAGGAAGAAAAAGGCCACTTTTCTCAAGAAGGACATTAGTGACTTGTAGCATCTTATTGCTGAAGTGTTGTGAAGCTTGTTTTAATTAATTTTATATCAGCACAATTATAGTTATGTCACTTGAGAAGATACTGGGAAATTGTCTTATATTTTATAGGCATGTTGATGTAATTTATCATTTATAATGAGCTTTATAAGAGGTGCGGTGGTGCAAGCGGTTAAGACGTTCGGCTTGCCGGCTGGAAGGTCTGTGGCCCGAGTTCAAGACCTGGCATCTCTGTGTAGCAGGGTGAGCTCCTGCTGTTCCGCCTCAGCTCCTGCCAACCTAGCAGTTCAAAAGCGTGCAAATGCGAGTAGATAAATAGGTACCCCCTACTGCAGCGGGAACAGTAACCATGTCCATGTGCCTTTAGCATCTAATCATGCCAGCCATGTGACCATGGAAGCGTCCTCGGACAAATGTTGGCTCTTTGGCTCGGAAACAGAGATGAGCACCACATCCTGGAGTCATTCATGACTGGCAGGATAACCTTTACCTTTTTTATATAGTGAGTTTTAAAGACTTCATTGAATCTTTAGTGCTTTACACTGTGTTCCAGTATAAGGTATTAGAGCTGCTTACGCCATTAGTTGAAAGCAGTCATTATCACACATGGGAGCACTGATTGATGCCTTCTTTTGAACCAAGAAGGGCATCATCTTTGGGGTGAGCTTCAGCTTTGGCACTGCCATGAAGGTAGTTTACCATCTCCCATCACTGGGTTTCCTGATACAACTGAAAATAAAGTTCATGAGTGGATGCTGGGCTTTCCCCTCAAGCTGCCAATTCTTCTATTTAAGGGTGTTTGTGATCCTAAGCTGATGGTTCCCATGGGTTCAGTGAGTCAAAATAGATAGAAAACCTCCTCCAAACTTTCAGGTATCATTCTGAGAAGGGGCAGGAGTGAGTAGTGCCATCTGCCTTTACCAGAAATAAAAGAATTGCAGAAGAACAATCCAACTTAGGTCAGAGGAGGGGGAAGTATTTCAGTGGCTGCTCCTAGAGTTTTATCCAGGAGGAAGGTAGCAGGGTGAATATTGCCAGAGGAGAGCATGAGGGAAATGGTAGAAGTCTCTCTGAGCACCAACTCCGGTATTTCATTCTGGCACTTCCTTCTCATTGTTAGGTATTGACCGTGGGAGACCCCTTGTGGATTCCCTAATTGAAAATTAATACTAGATCAATGCTAGGAGTGATTTGCATATTGATTATAAACAACTGTGAAGACACCATGTATATGTGTATGTGTTAGATCAATAGGGCTCTCTACAGGCTGTAATGGAAATAGCTTCTGTCATCTCCGTCTGCACTCTGGAAAATGTGTAAGCACAGGAGTAGAAAACTATCTTGACACGAGGTATAGCAGAGATGGGGCACAGAGTAAAATGTAGTATAGCTCAAGATCTGACAGCTTTTGAAAGACACTCCTTGCAGGAGGAAGGCTGTGAATTTCCTTCAGCCTACTTTCTGGCTTGAGCCCATTTAAAGAAGATGGAATGGTGATTTCTCTCATCACACATACAATTAGCCCCAAATGTATCCACCAGTGGCTTCACCTGGGCTTCACCAGCAACCTTTGTGCATCTGATTGCTTCCTTAGAGGATCTTTCATTAGTGGGGCTTTCTGCTGATATACCATTATTGGCCACTACATTGGGTCAGCAAAAGAACAGCATTTTCCTCTGGAGCATGGTGATATGCACAGCATCCCAGAGAGATGAACTGAACCAGGGGCCCCTAACAGAGAAGCCCTCCCTGTTCTTGGTGTCTTCCTTGGCAGCCTGTGTTGCTTTAGAAGACCTGGGCCAGAGTAAGACTATGCCCCATCTTCTGAGATGTAGCGGTTAATAGCCTTCACCAAAGACAGCCAGGTTAGCTGGAGAAAAAAATAGGTGCACCTCTGCCTATGTGCAATTATATTTCCTTTTCTTTAAAAAAAAGTCACAACCATTGCATTTGAAATGTGCTCAAGGAACTTGTCCCAAAATGGAAGCAAGAGGAGCACACCCTTCTGGCTTTTTGAAAGCAGGATTGTCTTTCCTATGGATTTTCTTGGAAATCCTAAGAGCCATTGGCCCGTAGATTAAAGGACCCAAGAAAGGAAGCAGCAGAAGCTGTTCAGATCATCTTCTGGTTGCCTCATTATTTTTCTTCTCTGGTTCCTGATTGCTGAGGAATCCTATAGCCCAGCAAAGTGAAAATTCTGCCTGCAGGATATGGGGAAAGCAGGAGAAGAGGCTGGCTGGAATCTCTTCCATGTATATAGATGAAAATCTTCCTCCAATGTCCTTTCACCACCTCCACCCCCAAGTTAGTGCCCAACTGTTGTCACTAACCCAGGAGCTATGGCTCCTGTCTTGGAGACCATTAAAGTTTCCCAGCTGTGGCTCTTCCAGAGAGCCATTGCCATTGATATGAATGAACAGGGACAAAGTAATGTATCCTGTAAGTCTTTCTGTCCAATTCAGTGGAGCTTCTGTTCTGTACCAACCCAGACAATAGCTGATAAGAAAAGACAAATGTCAGCATGAGACTAAAGATACTGTAATTTCGTCTCTGGCTGAGGTCATGCTCCCTTGGGCATTCCTGGTTTGAACTTCAGGTCTTCTTGGACTCTGAACAACAAGTAGAGGCTGGAAAGTCTTTGCACAGCTACATGTGGTACACCAGTTGTGGTCTTTCTGGGAAGGTGAAACCCTGCTTGCTGCTATTGATGCACTTGTCATCTTGTGGCTGGACTGTTGCAATATATGTTCATGGGTCAGGCTTTGAAGACTTATCTGGAAGCTTCAGCTGGTGCCATAGGAGACTGCCTAGGTTCTTTTTGGGTAAACCTAGGTTCACTCATATAATCCCACTATTACAGATCAGCACTGGATTCCAGTCAAGGTTCTGATTGTCACCTTGAAGCCTCCATGGCCTTGTCTAATAAGAACTGGGAGAAATGGTCTGTTAATGCCATTTGTAAGGACCTTGGAGTTGAGCCTTCTTGCTAATGGCCTCCCTTTTGTGGTACAGCGTGTTCTTTGGTATCAGCCTTGTTGGGCCTTTGAAGCATTCTAGGAAAGCATTGGGGGCCTTGTGAAAGGATGCTGTGCTTTGGGTTACATTACTGTGGTTGGATTATTAGAAGGAAGGCCATCTTAGAGGTCTGGGCAGTGAGGACAGTAAAGAACATGTGGATATGGGCATTGTTCTTCCTCCCATAATGCTAGAAACTGAAATGGAAAACCCAGTGAAGCACAAGGGAGGAGGGGAAGATGGGCAAAACCAAACAAAGCCACAGGCTGCTGTAGATACAGAAGCCACACTGGGAATCTGGCTGGTTTGGAGAGGTGATGGAAGAAGAGGAGGGGAATAGAAATAACCCCTTGCCTGAGGTCCTGAGGGCAGCTGGGGCTCAAGTGCAAATATGACATCTCCAAAGGAGAAGAGGGGTGAAGACAGCTCAATAAACCAGGAATTATTGTGGTTACCAGTGGATTGAAATGTCTGAAAGGCTTTTCTTAGACATTTGCAGGGAATCTCCTCCGCATCTTAGGAGAAAAGGGAGATGTTTAGCCATGTGAGTCTCCCATTCCTAATACAAGTTCATGCTCCCTATCTTTTTCTCAAGACCTTCTACAGGTTTGTGGGAAAGGGTGACAGTCAGGCTTGGAGCAGCTCTTTTTCCCCTGCCCTTCTGTGGCATTGTTACCCTGCCTTCACACACACAAAGTGGCCATGCGCTATTCTGAGGATCAGCAAACATTTGGATCTGTGTCTTGGCCAGCTTCCCACTGCTGCGCTGGATTATGCCCCTTCCACTGGCTGAGGGAGGGAGGCTATTTCTGGTGAGATGGGATGGGAGATGGTTCTTTATTTCAAAGAAGCAGTCTCTGCACAATTAAAACTTGTTTCTGGTAAACCTCATTCCAGGAAGATGAGCTTTTAACAAAAGGGTTTTGACAGCTGCGGGGTATTTCAGGTTTTTTTTTAATGCTGAAAGAAAAATCAATACATTTTTCTGGGTTATACATATTCAGAACAGGCTGGATATTTCCATTATAATGGAAAATGGTGTCTGTACCCATCTTGCCTGTCAGAGCTGCACCATTGCATTTTCCAAGCCACTGCTAAATATTTCAAACCCAATTTGATTGTGGTTTGTGACAGCTAATGTTTCTCGGCTGTTGAATCTACTGGAATGGGATGCAGGAGACTGGGGGGGGCGAGTGGCGGCAAGCAAGCATGTTCCACTTTCCTCTCCCTGCCTTATCTCCCCATCTTGCTCCCCCAGCCACACTAGCCTCATGGCCTGTCATTTTGTTAAGCAAATGTCTGTGAGGAATGAATCCCCGAGAGAGAGAGAGAGAGAGAGACTAGGTGGAAGTAGGTGAGAATTGGTTCTGTGCTGCCTTAAATATGCATGTCTGCCAATATGAAGGGCAAAGAGATGTGTGGAAATATGACCCCACTCTGAGCTCTTCCACTTTAAGACCTGGAGGTGCCTTTGCTTGAGAGATGGCATTTGTCTCCAGTAGTTCACTCACCAGGACCACTTGGAAGTGAAATTCCTCAGATTCCCAGCCAAAAAGCAAAATAGTGGCTGTCCTGATGTTTTAATGCCAGTCTCTCCTCTCACCACCATATTTGTTGAGACCCTGGAATACAGTGGGTCACATGGAATTTAATGATTCCTGATGGATATTCAAGCTCTGTTTCACATCATTGTCTTAGTTTTGACACATTAGGGTTCTTTATTCATTATCATTCTTTTAATGGCCTGACCTGTTGAATTTCCATACAGCATCTTTTTGATTTTTTGGTTTTGTGGCCAAGAATTAAGTCCTATCTTCCCCCTTCCCTCCCCCCACAACTGATTTTTGCCAATTGTGTGGATTATGTTTCTTTATTTCTCTATTTTAGCACGTATGCTTGTCCTGTCCTTTTAGGGAAATGTAAGTTGGTCTGTCTGCTGAGGCTGAGCTTCAGGTGCCTCATTGGTTGTTCTTCTCAGGAGATGATGCAGAACATTGGATTTTAATTATCAGTGGTTCTCTTTGCCTGAGGGGCAGTTTAACGTCTTGAGGGTTGGGGAGCATGAGAAGCTGATCACTGGGTCCCCAGAAGTTGGGAAAAGGTGGGGCTTCTTAAGGGACTTCCTTCAGTTCTGAGCCTGCTGAAAGACTCCAATTGGGAGAAGAAGCCAGCTGAGGCCTCAGTGCACATCCTCTTTTCTTGTCCATTCCAGAGGAGCTCAGTGGTGATGTGGAAGGACCTGGCGAGGCAGCAGCACACCCTGTTGAGCCGGTCAAAGAGACAGAGAGTGTGGCTGACCAGGACCAGGCCAAGTGGGCAGGTGAGCAGGGGACAGAGGCCTTGCTTTGGCGTGTGCATCCACAGGCACATAAAGGATGTTCTTATACTCAGACCTGGTTGCTCAGTCTTTCTCTTTACCAGTCTCATGTCTCACATTTCCAACAGCAGCACATATTCCTATAACTGGGTTAAGGAAGGAGACAGGGGACATTGAGACCAAGACAAGGACTTGCTCTGAAATGTGTTTAGAGGAGGTTTTATACCTAAATAGCCCCAGGACTGTTTGAGGATAAAGTAAATCCTCCTGATTACCCATGACAGCTTGTTAACCCACCCTTCCTGCTGCCAGCATGGAGAAGAATTCTTAGAACAGCCCTGTGAGTCTAGGAATTCCATTTCTTTCTCTTTTTTAATTTTTACTCCCACCCCCACTCCCTGTTTCCAGCAGAGGCAGAAAAGGAGGGGTGGTTAGGAGAAGGTGGCAAGAAGAGGGAGTCTTCCATGACTCAGGTACCCAGTGGGTGAGGCTGTGGCTAGTTCATGGGTGGGCACAGCCTGGATCCTCTTTCGTTCAGAGGCTGCTCAGACTGCCACCTCCAAGGGGAGCCCAAATGGGGAAAAGTCCCACCTACCTGTCTTTTGGCCATAGGCAAAGGCCTGGCTGTGTGGGAAGGCCAGCTGCAGCTTTGCCCCCAACTACAGTACTACTACTTCCTCTTCCTCCTCCTCTTTCTCGTACTGCCTTGCAGGTGAGAGTAAGCTGAGCTCCTTCAGAGAGTGCATTCATTTGAGGCTGGAGTGGGAGGAAGGTAACCATTTGAGAGGTGCTTTGGGCAAGGACCCCACCTCCCTGCTCTCAATGCAGGGTCTCCACAGGCCTGAATTGAATGAAGCCATCAGAACCCACGTTCACAGAGTAGTGTCTTTCTTTCTTTTGCAGATCAAGGTGCCCAGGCTGAAAAGGAGCCAGCAGACCCCCCACTTTCCTCCAAGCATGCTTCGCTTTCAAGACACTCTGAGTCACCTGCCCCCAAATGGTCCATGTCATCTGACGAGGCAAAACTGGAGCAGGTGAGATGCCGGGGTGGCTCTGGCACCTAAGAAGCCTCACCTTGTTCTTGCACTAAACCAGGAATGATCTGCCTTTGGGTCTCCAGGCAGCCCCACACCAGCATGCAAAGCATGAAGGGAGAGCGCGTCCCAAGGACACTTGGCCAGGTGTGACGATGGGCTGGTGGGGCACAGCATGCTGCCACCTGGCCACCTCTTGACCCCTGCAAGCACCTTCTTTCCCTTGCCCCCCAGATGTACCAGTGCCCCTACTGCAAGTACAGCAACTCTGATGTCAACCGATTGCGGGTACACGCCATGACCCAGCACTCTGTCCAGCCGATGCTCAGATGCCCCCTCTGCCAGGACCTGCTCAGCAACAAGCTCCACCTCCAACTGCACCTCACCCATCTGCACAGTGTGTCTCCCGACTGTGTGGATAAACTCCTCCTGACGGTGAGTTCTTGGGGAGTCTTTTGCATCCCTCCACGACAGGACTTGTTCCAAGCAGAGCATGCTGATACATGGAGGTGGGTCAGGAGGAGAAGAAATAAGGTGTGGCTGTGGAGAAGCAAAGGGAAGGAAGGGCCAGCTTAGGTGGCCATGTATCTGAGACAGCTTATTAGCCCAGAGAAGATTCTCTCTTCCCTCTGCAGTCTTTTCTGGTCAGGCCATGGAGCACACATATTGGTTGGGTGTCCACCATGAATCCTCCATCCTCTACAGCCTTCTTTGGACTACTCCTCCCTGTTCTAACAGGTCCTACAAAGCCTGGGCTTCTCTAACTTGACTATCTTTGGTCTGCTGTGATATCTTGGGCCTTGACCTTGGTATGGCTCTTTCCGAGTGGGGCCCACCCTGGCCCTGGAGACAAGGACCCTCATTCTCACTGCTTGTCTTTCTTGGGAGGATCCTTCTGGCTGCTTGAAATAGAGCTGCTATTTAATCTGAGAAATTCTCCTTAAATAGCATCAGCTCTGTGACATCGATGTGGAGACCTTGCAGTAGGTCTGCAGACTAGATCAGGGCCATGTGAGGGTCTGCTGCAGTCATGGGGCCATTTGCTTCTGCTGGCCTCTCAACTCTGGATTCTGAAATTCCTGCATAGCTTGTCCAGCCAAGAGACATCGAGCAGCCTGGTCCCTATGAGTGCTGCGGTGGGTGTGGGTGTGGTGTTCTTGGAGGGGGGGAGCAGAAGCAGCCTGCCTGTGGTCAACCTGAGTTGGAGGGATTGGTAGTGCTGAGAAGAACATTTCAGCTTCTGGGTCATGTTGATCAAAGGCTCCAGTGGCACCTCTGGCTGCAGAACTAGCACTGGCATGAGTTGGGTTAGGCCAGCCCTTAGTTTTGCCTCAGGGCCAGCTTGCTCCTATGGTTGGATAGGCTGCCCCCAAGCTGTACAGGGAGCAGATGGAGGTTTGGCAAGAAGACCCTGGTGGCCTGCCCCTCCCTGTTCCCAGCCTCTTCCATGCTCCCATTGTTTGCCTCTCCTGCCAGCTGCCCTCTCACTCCCCACTGGTGGCTCTCCTTCCCCCTCTGGATGAAGGTAATGAAAATAATCGCCCATCATTAATTTGGAGCCCTCGGAGATGATGGCCATTTGGAGCCCTGTTGGCCAATTAGATGGACTAAATTAGAAGTGACCTTGATGGTGTGCCTAACGAAGCTTTTCTTCTCCCGGCTGGCTCTCCCCTTGGTCTTTGTGATGGAAATTGCCTCTTTTGCTGGCTCCCCATAGTAACACCCCTCCCTGCTAGGCTGCAAAATTTATTTGGGGCCAATTATATTCCAAGGGAAGGCAGGAAACTGAAAGAGCATACTCCTGCCCCCTTTGAGAGGTGGCACCGGATGCTCTTGGGCCCTGGCTGACAGGCAGGGAGGGCTGCCAGAGGATCCCCTATAAGGCTTCTGAGCATCCCTAGGGTGGGTGAGCCAAGTAGGGATCTGAGGGACCTGGGAGGAAGGTGCCCCAGGAGGGTCTTCTGCCTAGGGGCGTCTTTTCCTGTCCCAGGAAGAGGAGAGAGAAAATGAGCACAGCCAATTGAGATGCGAAGCCCCCCACCCACCCAACACAACTGTGGGGCTGATTATTATATTTCAGGGAGAGTTAATTGACAGAAGGTGAAGGCAGACAAAGAATCCCTGCTTGCTGCCTTCTAGAATCCCAGTCAGGAATTATGATTAAAGGCATTGCAAGACAATGGATGCCGGATGAACTGGTGTCTCACTCTCTTTCTCTACTTGAGTGACTTCCATCTTTCCACTGCAAAAGCCACTCTTCCCATTATTATTGGTAGCCAGCTGAATTATTTTTCTAATTAAAGTGTGTGAAAACAATTACAGATCCATTTTGCTGAGTGTCTGCCTGGGCAAAAGACCAGGCTTGGCTGAAAGGATGAGTTTTGAAAATGCCTTGAATAATTTGGGTGCCCTGCTGGCAGTATGCAGCGACACCTGAGTTTGGTCCCTTCAAGCCTTTCCTCAGGGACTGGAGGGAAGGGCATAAAACCCCAGTGGGAGAGCCTTCTCATTCCATCTCTGTTTGCTTGTCCTTGGATCTAGATGTCTGGGAAAGGCTGCTTTGCACTGGGCACGGCCTTGGCCTGCGTTGGGTCAAAGATGCCCTTTCCAAAAAGATAAATCTATAGGATATTGGTGATGGGCATAGGGAGGAAACTTTTAGCTTGGGATTTATTTGATGGGTAAGTGGCAGAGAAAGTTGTGTGAGCTGCCCAAGGGTGCTTCCTTCCTTGTGGCTCCTTTTGCTTCTGAGTCCAAAAAGCGCAACTGAAGCCTTCCTCCTTTTCCTGATGCACCCAGCCTTCCTTTCCTTCATTCCACTTGAGCTCTGTTTGGGTGGCAAGTCACGTTTAAGACAAGGATGCAGCCTGTGTTTGTTCAGGATTGTTGTGCCCTTTCACAACTCAATTCAGTTAAGGATCTTTTTGCATTCTGAGCTGGTCATTTCCTCATAGGCTACCCAAGAGTTCTGAGAAAACACATTGACTAATTCTAGTTTGAATTGTGCAATGGGAAGAAATACAAGCAGTGCTTTTCTTTAAAAGGATGCCACTAATTAAATCCAAATGCAATAGCAGGAGCATGCTTGATCAACTTGAATTTTGTCTTGGAAATAAAAGGGGCTGAAGAGCAAAACCCCTGGAGTTTTCTGGGGCTGAAAGGCTCCCCACCTTGCAAAAGATTTTAAGGCCTGTTTCCTTGTTTCCTTTTGGGCTTTGGCAGGTGACCACACCAGAGGTGATGATGCCCAGCAACATGTTCCTCCCAGCAGCAACACCAGATCGAGATGGGAATGAGGAAATCCTCAAGCAACCCGGTCAGTGACATTTTGTCCTAGATTGAAAGAAAGCATTCACTACAGGTTTCCCTGAAAGAGAGCTGGCAGGACCCTTAATCTGGCCTTAGCCTTGTTTCCCTAAGTTAGCTTCCATGAACTGTGGAAGCTCAGAACTGGACTTTGGTAAAATGGCTGGCACCCACAGCTCTGGCTTGCTCACCCAGAAAGGGTGTGAAGGAAAAGTCATAAAGATGGCAGGTAGTTGGGAAGGGATGTAGATAAGAGGGAGAGAGAGAGCATGGATAATATCAGGGAGAGGGAGTGACTGTTGGGTTTCAAAGGGGAAGCTGGGCCAGCTGAGGTGGAAGGAATGGGAAGACTGTGGCCAGGAGGAGGCAAGTGCCAATGCCAATGCCAGACACCCCGTTCCAAGCCATTGACAAGTCTTTCATCTGGTTTCACTTTCACAGAGACCTTGGAGGAAGGAGGCAAAAACCTACTGTTGTTACCAGAGGTCATGGAGCATGTTGGCAGCGGAATGAAGCCTGCACCATCTGAGCTGCTTAGTGCTAAAGATGAGGGTGGATTCTTTTGCTGGAAGAAGGGGTGCAGCCAGGGCTTCAAAAATTCCACTGCCCTCCAGGCCCATTTCAGTGAGACTCATGCCAAGCGACCACAGCTTCCTGTTTCTGATCGCCACGTTTACAAGTACCGCTGCAACCAGTGCAGCTTGGCCTTCAAAACCATTGAAAAACTCCATCTGCACTCCCAGTATCACATCATCCGGGCAGCTACCATGTGCTGCCTTTGCCAACGGAGCTTCCGCACTTTTCAAGCCCTCAAGAAGCACCTGGAGACAAGCCACCTGGATTTGAACGAAGCTGACATCCAGCAGCTGTACAGTGGGCTTCTGGTCAATGGAGATCTATTTGCCATGGGTGACCCTTTGATGGCTGAGGATCACACCATTGTGATGGAGGAGGATAAAGAGGAGGAAACTAGTGACCAGGAAGAGAAGCAGAGCCCTGCAGGAAGTGACTCTGGGTCCCTACAGGAGGATTCCGGCTCAGAACCCAAACGGGCTCTTCCCTTCCGGAAGGGCCCAAATTTCACTCTGGAAAAATTCCTAGACCCTGCCCGCCCATATAAGTGCACCGTTTGCAAAGAATCCTTCACTCAGAAGAACATCCTTCTGGTCCATTACAATTCAGTTTCTCACCTGCACAAACTGAAACGGGCCCTCCAGGAGTCTTCCACTGGCCAGCCTGAGGCCACCAGTAGCCCTGACCAAAAGCCCTTCAAGTGCAGTATCTGCAGTGTGGCCTATAGCCAGAGCTCCACCCTGGAGATCCATATGCGCTCTGTGCTACATCAGACCAAGGCCCGAGCAGCTAAGCTGGAGGCTGTT
>JANHZU010002163.1:115765-129431 GCA_032468055.1 Acrochordus granulatus | reverse complement strand
ACCCCCACAGCAGTCTTCCACACCCAACCTCCAGGCGTCAGCCCCCTCCATGGTCTCTTCCTCGGTGGCATCCACCCAGCCATCCTTGCCCCTCACACAGCTCGCCATGCCCATGGACCTGCCTCTCTTCTCACCACTCATGATGCCAACCATGCCTTTGCAAACCCTGCCAGCCCAGTTACCACCCCAGCTTGCCCCTATAGACCCTTTACCAGCAGAGCTGGCTCAGCTGTACCCGCACCCACTCAATCCAGGTCTTTTGCAGCAGCAGCAGCAACAGCAGCAGAACAAAAGGCCACGGACACGAATCACTGATGACCAGCTCCGGGTCTTAAGGCAGTATTTTGACATCAACAATTCCCCAAGTGAAGAACAGATCAAAGAGATGGCAGACAAATCCAGCTTGCCACAGAAAGTGATCAAACACTGGTTTCGAAACACGCTTTTCAAAGAGCGCCAGCGCAACAAGGACTCACCATATAACTTCAGTAACCCTCCAATCACCAGCCTGGAGGACTTGAAAGTGGATTCCCGGCCTCCTTCTCCGGAGCCTCAGAAGCAAGAGTGCTGGGGAAGCAAGAGGTCTTCCCGGACGCGCTTCACGGACTACCAGCTTCGGGTGCTGCAGGACTTCTTCGATGCCAATGCTTATCCAAAGGATGATGAGTTTGAACAGCTTTCCAGCCTGCTGAGTCTCCCAACCCGTGTGATTGTAGTGTGGTTTCAAAATGCTCGCCAGAAAGCCAGGAAGAATTATGAGAATCAGGGGGAAGGTAAAGATGGAGAACGACGGGAGCTGACAAATGACCGATACATCCGAACAAACAATCTGAACTACCAGTGCAAGAAGTGCAGCCTGGTCTTCCAGCGCATCTTTGATCTGATCAAGCACCAGAAAAAGCTCTGCTACAAGGATGAAGATGAAGATGGGCAGGAGGATAGTCAGAACGAAGACTCCATGGATGCTATGGAGCTGCTGACTCCCAACAGTTCCTCCTGCAGTACCCCAATGCCTTCCCAAGCTTACGGCACCCCCACCACTTTTGCCAACACAGCCTTTCTGTCACAGATTACCATTGAGGCAGATAGCAATTGCTCTGCTGCCTGTCAATCTAACACAAATGCTACTGATGAGAAACCAAAGCACCCTGAACCTTCAAGTATGCAACAAAGCCAGACTTCAGAGAAGCAACGGCAACCAAAGCAGGATGGGCAGCAGCCACCACCGCTGCAGAACCAAGGAGAGCCAAAGCCGAGCTCTGTACACCCAAAGGTCTCCCCACCTCTCCAGCGGCAGCTGGCCCAACCTCTCCAGGGTGGTCTGCCCCAGGCGAGCCCTCCTCTGTCCCAGCTGTCCCATCTGCCCCTCAAGCCTCTGAACACACCCAGTCCACAGCAGCTGGCCAGCTTGCCTCCTCAGCTTGTTCCGTATCAGTGTGATCAGTGCAAGCTGGCTTTTCCTTCCTTTGAGCACTGGCAAGAACATCAGCAACTGCATTTCCTGAGTACTCAGAGCCAGTTTCTCCATCCTCAGTTCCTGGATAGGACACTTGATCTGCCTTTTATGCTCTTTGACCCCAATAACTCACTGCTGACTAGCCAGCTGTTATCTGGGACACTCTCCCAACTGCCCATAACCTCAGCCATCTCACCCTCCACCCCAACCACTACCATGAGCACCCTGAAGAGGAAGTTAGAGGAGAAATCAAGTGTGAGCCCAGGGATAAGCGACAACAATGCTGGTGGAGAAGAGCCCCAGCGGGATAAGCGCCTCCGGACAACCATCACCCCTGAGCAGCTGGAAGTTCTATACCAAAAATATCTTCTAGACTCCAATCCCACGCGGAAGATGCTGGATCACATTGCCCATGAAGTGGGCTTGAAGAAACGTGTGGTGCAGGTTTGGTTCCAAAACACTCGGGCCCGGGAAAGGAAAGGACAGTTCAGAGCAGTGGGGCCTACTCAAGCCCATCGGCGATGTCCTTTTTGCCGAGCCCTCTTCAAAGCCAAGACAGCCCTGGAAGCACATATCCGATCCCGGCACTGGCATGAAGCTAAACAGGCAGGATATAATCTGACCTTATCAGCTATGCTTTTGGATTGTGAAGGAGGAGGACTCATGGGGAAGGGAGATCTCTTTGATGGGGCCAACTTTGCACACCTGCCTGCCCCTGGCAATAGCAATGACAGCCAGGGTATCCCCCTCTCCCCAGTGAGCAGATCTTTGGAACTGTCTCCACAGACACTACTGAGTCCATCCTCCATCAAAGTGGAAGGAATTGAAGACTTTGAGAGCCCTTCAATGTCCTCTGTCCATCTGAGTTTTGACCAAGCCAAGCTGGACAATGATGACTGTTCCTCTGTCAACACAGCTATCACAGACACAACTACAGGTGATGAGGGCAATGCAGACAATGACAGTGCCATAGGTGTTTCCACAGAAGCCAAAAGTACTTCAGGGCCAAGTGATGATCTGACCAAGGCTGCCATGATAGCCATGTCAGAATATGAAGACAGACTCTCTTCTGGCCTGGTGAGCCCAGCACCTAGCTTCTACAGCAAAGAGTATGACAATGAAGGCACCGTGGATTACAGTGAGACCTCAAGCCTGACCGATCCTTGCTCTCCTAGCCCAGGCACAAGTGGCTCTGCAGGCAAATCTGGAGAGGGTGGGGATCGGCCAGGACAGAAGCGCTTCCGCACACAGATGACCAACCTCCAGCTGAAAGTCCTGAAGACATGCTTTAGTGATTACAGGACGCCGACAATGTTGGAGTGTGAGGTTCTAGGAAATGATATTGGGCTCCCCAAGAGAGTTGTTCAGGTCTGGTTCCAGAATGCCCGAGCCAAAGAGAAGAAATCCAAGCTCAGCATGGCCAAGCATTTTGGCATGAACCAAGCTGGATACGAGGGGCCAAAAACAGAGTGCACTTTGTGTGGCATCAAGTATAGTGCCCGTCTGTCTGTCCGTGACCACATCTTCTCTCAGCAGCACATCTCCAAAGTGAAAGAGACTATTGGCAACCAGCTGGACAAAGAGAAGGAGTACTTGGACCCAGCCACCGTCTGCCAGCTGATGGCACAGCAAGAGCTGGACCGAATTAAGAAGGCCAATGAAGTTCTTGGCTTGGCTGCTCAGCAGCAAGGCGTGTTTGACAGTCCCCCTGTGCAGGCACTCAACATTCCTGCCAACTACCCAGCCTCCCTTCAGAGCATCCCTCCTGTTGTGTTGCCAGGCTTGAGCAGCCCGTCGCTGCCTGGCTTCACTCCTTCCAATACAGGTGAGTTGCACCTGTCTCATGAATGTCCCCTGCTGTGGAAGCCCAATGTGGGAATGGGGGAGAACATGGATGAAGCATGATCCCGAGGGAGGAATGAGCAGAAGGGATTCTTCTGCAAGCATCTCTTTTTCAGGTCACCATCTGTGAGAGCTAATGGGCTCTTCCAACAGAGTCAGAGGGCAGAAGAAGGAAGTGATGATGGAGGGAGGGAGGTGGGTCCTGTTCTCCTGATCACCTCTCTGCTACGGCAGGACAGGGATCTTGTGGGAGATTACTTATTGGGAAAATTGGGCCCTTTCTTATTGTCCCTTTAGACTAGGAGGACCTTTGCTGATATGTTTTGCCAGCATCTCAGCCCCACCACCAGCCACTTCATCCATTGATGGCTGCTTGGTGCATCTTTGATCTCACTTGCACCCACAGTAATTTTGGGAGGAGTGAAGACTTCCCAGGTGTGCTGTGTGGCAGTCTTTCCTCCCTCTCCAAGGACACTGTTGCTCTAGCTGCTTTCCTCAATGGCTTCTGCCTCCACCTTGCTCCCATCCCCATCTTCTTGGAGTGATCCCCCAGCTGGTCCCTGGTATTCCAGTATGGCAGCAATATAAGCTTCTAAAGAGCTTTATGACATATACTATCAGTTTGTTTTCAGGCAAAATTTGCTGTGTCGGAACATCCTCCTAGGAGCCCTCTTCCTGATCCAACTCAGTCATGTCCATCCTCATCATTGCATTTATGGTTCCAGGTGCACTTTCCTGATCTGACCAGATCTTTGGAGCTTTTCAGGCTGGCGTGCAAGGGGGCTTCTAAGTTTTGGGTTGCCCAGAGGAGGCTACTCCAAGATGGGGCTGGTGGGGTATATCCTCTGTCTCTCTCAGGGCTGAGGCATGGGGGATTTCCCTTGGAATAGCTGCTTACTGAGCAAGCAAAACATGGTGACTATTTTCAAATGACAGAATTAGAAAAGAATGAATGCAAATAGGAAAAAAGGGATGCAATAATTGTTGTATTTAAGAAAACCTAAGGGGGGGTCTTGTATCTTTTCTGCATCAGGAGTGGGGGTTCATTCTGCCTGCCTCCCTCTAGCGCCCTGCCTGGTGCCTGATCAGCCCTTTCACCAGTTGGAAGGCAGATAAGAGCCCTTGCAGCACCCAGCCTCAGGAGTATCTTCTGGGAGGGGAAATCCAGGTCTGCTCCCTCCTCATCAGTTGCACCTCATACTGATGGGTGGCTGGAGTCCTGTGGAAGCCAACCAGTCTTTCACAGCCTGGACTTGGTTTGGTGGAAATGATGTCAGAAAATAGGGCCAGCTTTGTTTGCCCGATGGAGTGGGCGGGAAGGCTCTCTTTCTGCAGAGCTGCATGAATTGTTTAAGTCACTCTAAGAGTGAGATGATGGTACCTAAATTTGACAGACAGACAGACTCACCCTCTTCTTTGTGGCTTGCAAATTTTTGAGGACCAAAGTATTTTTGGAACTGTTTCAGCCCAGGTCAGTTTATTTATTACTATGCCACCAAAATCTGAAGACTCTTGGCGGCTAACAAAAAACAAACATTAAAATAAAAACATTAAAAACCAAAAACATTAAAATAAAATAAAAAAACCAGTGGAACTAGCGGGGTGGGCTAAGAAGTATTCAACATAAAAAAGGAGGATGAGGATGGCTAGTAATCCACCAGACACCTCCAAGATGATGATGAGTCCAGTTGCTTCTTGTCCAGTGGGATGCTGGGAGAGGATATGGGTTGCTTCAACGGGCCATGTTGACCACTTACACCACAGTCCTGCTCTTTCTGCCCCCCTGAGCCTGTGTGTCTTCTTTCTTCCAGCTTTAACGTCTCCCAAACCTGGCCTGATGGGTCTCCCAGGCACAAGCATTCCGTCGCCTGGCCTTCCCACCTCGGGATCACCAAATAAGATGCCATCGGCCTCCCTGAATTCCCTCCCGCCAGCACAAACATCAGTGGCCATGGTCTCTGCAACCTTCCTCCCGCCACGGAAGGACAAGGAGAGTGAGAAGGTGAAAGAGAAGGACCGTGCACCCAAAGCCCTCCTGGGGCCCAAGAAGGACAAAGGGGAGGCACCAACCTCCAGCCTGGCCCTCTCCACCACACTACCTGCCCTGGAGTACTCTGTGGAGCCCAACCAGCTCCAGGCCCTTCAGGCGGCTCTCAATTCGGACCCCACGGCCTTGCTGACAAGCCCATTCCTCCCATACTTTGTCCCTGGCTTCTCTCCGTACTATGCCCCTCAGCTCTCAGGGGTCCTGCAGAGTGGATACCTCCAGCCCATGTATGGCATGGAAGGGGTCTTCCCCTATGGGCCAGCCCTTTCACAAGCCCTGCTCAGCTTGTCTCCAGGCGCCCTGTTGCAGCACTACCAGCAATATCAGCAGAGCCTCCAGGAGGCATTGCAACGGCAAGCGCAGCCACCCCCACCCAAGGGAAGCCAGCCACTCGTCCCTGTGGATGGGGCCGCCCCAGAAAAGGGCCCTGCCAAAGAATCTCCCAAGCCAGACGAGCAGAAGAACGTGTCCTGTGATGGCTCCCCTGAAGGAGAGCTTGCTTCAGGGAGCAGCAGCGCCCTGGACTCCCTCTGTGACCCCTTCATTGTCCCTCCAGTGCAGTACAGACTGGTGTGCCGGAAGTGCCAGGCCAGCTTTGGGACCCAGGAGGCAGCCAATGACCACCTAAAGTCCCTCTGCTGCTTTGGCCAGTTGGTGGGAAATCTGCCTGAGATGGCTCTTCAGGTGCTTGCTGGCAGTGGTGGCAGCAGCTCCTACCAGTGTGTGGCATGTGAGAGCATGGTGTGTGGGGAAGAAGCCCTCCGACAGCATCTCGAGTCTGTCCCCCACAGACATCGAACAATCCCCCGAGCAGCCAGAAACGCCAAAGAGCACCCCAGTCGATTACCTCACTCTGCCTGCCTCCCTGACCCAAGCACCGCATCTACCTCGCAGCCCACTGCTCACCCCAAGGACTGCTCCAGCCCCCCACCTACCGCTTCCCCCCATGCCTCCAAAAACCCCTGGCCTCCGGCAACCTCCCCCCCAGGGAAGCCCCCACCTCTCTCCTCATCTTCAACAGTTACCTCAAGCTCATGCAGCACCTCAGGGGTTCAGCCCTCTCTGATGCCAAGGAAAAACTCTTCGGAGGAGTCTGACTTGGACCATGGCCCGGAGGCCGGGGGTCCGGCAGAGCCCAGCCGTCCCCGGGATGGTGACATGGACGCGGACACTTTTCGATTGTAAGCTTTGAAGACAAACCCTTGCAAAATGAATCTAGAAATAACAAACCAGTTTCAGAAATAGACTAACTGCAATTCCAAAGCTTCTAACCAAAAAAGAAAAAGAGAGATGCCTGGGTGGTTTTCCCATAGGCCAATGCCAGCAGCTCAGCTTGCCTTCAGGCAGCTCAAGGGTTTGCTGTGGCTATCTCAAAGGTGGGCTCTCTCTCCCCCCTCCCAGGAATCACATCCCCATCCACCTGCACAACCCCCTTGAGAGAGCAGTGGAGGCCATCATAACTGTATGGGAAAGCAGACCACCCGGGACCCTTTTAAATTTCTTGCTATCTTAGCATTCAGATACCAATGGCTTGCTTGCTAAAAGGAAAAAAAAAAGAAGTGTAACGTCTTTTTATTCTCAGGTCAATTGCTCACACTTTGTTCGGTTTTCAGAATCATTGTTTTATATAAATATATATATAATTTCTTTTTTTGGTTTTGATTTTTTTCCAAGGAAATAATTTTTTTTGTTAATTTAAAAATGGGAGAAAGTATTCAAGAGACAGACAATGTGAACTGAGTTAGCTTTCTGGGGATTTTAGGGGTCTCTTTTCTGCTGAAGCCAATTTCAGGGGGAACAGTTTAACACTCCCCCATTCAGAAAAGAAAAACACATGCAAAGAGTGTTAAGGACTTGGAGTTTTAAACAACTGACTTTCTGTATTTATGATAGATATGACCATTTTTGGTGTTGAGTAGATTGTTGCATTGGAAATGAACTGAAGCAATCTGGTAGATTTAAAGAGACCCCCCCCTTTTGTGTACGTTTAGCTTTTGTATATGGTCCGGCTGGCAGCTTCTCATTTGATGTTGTCTCGTCCCTTCCTAGCCAGCTAGAGCCCAGTCTGACTCACTGCAGCATCTCCATCCCTCGGATCTTGGCCACCCTGTCGAAAGCTTCCACTTAACCAGTTGCTGCCTTCATTTCTCAGAGGGCGGCTGTGGAATTGTTTTATGAAGTAAAAGTAAAGGAAAAACCTCAGAGGGGTCAGTAGGATCCCTTTCAGAATATTTTTCTTAGGGGCTCAGAACTTCTGAAGGTGTGTTCCTGTCAGTTAACCTTGTGCACTTACCTCTCTCTCCTTTTGGCTCCTTTCCTCACTGTGTAAAGGCTCCATTTGGGAAGTGTCAGCCTTGGTTTCTCTCTCCATCATTCGGGCACCCATGTTCCTTTTCCAAGGACTTTTTGAAGTAGGATCAGTGGGTGGCTGGGTGGGTTTGCTGCTTTGCTGTGTGTTTATTTTGTTTCTTTCCTCCATGCTTTAAATAAAATCCAAAGACAAGCCTTTTCAACCACTGGTGCAGAATGAGCAAAAGGCTCCTTTTGAGAATTTGTTTCTAATTTTAGCTGCAAGTCTCATTCTAGCAAATAAAGACATCATGAATGACTGAGCCTCTGAGCTTCTCCTGCCACCAGAGGAGCATCCAGCCCCCGGGCTTGGCAGAAAAGAGATGTGTTTCTATGGTGTGTCTGGGCTCAGACACGAGGAGGGTGAACCGGGAGAGGCGTGCTGCGTGTCTTGCTTGGCTCCCTGTTTGGGCAACAAGTGCTTGCCTTCTCAAAGGCCACCATGTCTGCCTCCTCCCCCCTGCCAAAGGGCATCCTCTCTCCCACTACTGTCCATATCATGTCCAAAGGGAACATAGACTGTGAAAGGCGCCTGCACTGGTTTCGTCTTCTGACAGGCTCCAGCCTCTCCTACACTACTCATGGAAGGGGGCACTGGATGAGGCATCCCCTCTCCTCTCCTGGCCAGGATTTCCATTGCTCATAGCTTGATGGAGGATCCACCCTTCCCTAGTTGCGCACATTTTTCTAATGGGAAAAACCCTGTCCTTAGTTACCCTCTGCCCCAGTTGAAACCTGGGGTGCCCCGTACAACTGGCAAATAGCTGCTTTCTTTATATTCAGTTTTTCAAGAGAGTTTTTTAGATCTACACTTGTGCAGGTTGTGTTCCCGTGCTTTTAGCTTGTGTGTAACTGCTGAACGTTACTTCATATCCTTAGACTTTTTGTTTTATTATTGGTTCTTTATGAGGTATATGTTGCTAGTTTGAGACTAGCATTTCCTGGCCAGTTTTGTGGTCTGCTTGCTTTAACCCCTATGGTTTCCCTTCTTCCTTGGTTCCCTCCCTCTGCTTTCTCCTCTTGTCCTGGCTCCCTTCCATCTGCATGGGATATTCCCATGTTTTCCAATCTTCTCCTGGGAAGAGAAGAGAGGCCTCTATCCAAGGTGCCCCAGGGTGGCAGCAGGTGGCATCACTACCAGGACAGTGGCAAGCACTGAGCAGGCTCCTTCCTTGAGCCAAGTCAAGGTCTGCCATGATTGCACCTCACCATCTGGGCACTGGAGGGGTTCACAGTCCCTCGGAGGAACAGGCAACTATGCTAATCATGGCCTCCAAAGAGGGCTGAGCCAGTCCTTGAGGCTGAGGTGTCTTTCTCCTAAACCGGCCTTTCCTCTGAGCCCCTCTCAAGAGGTACAGCAGTTTCTGTTTATTGCGAGAATCCAAACTGGGGAGAGGCCAGAAATGGTCTCATCCAAGAGTGCTAACAATGGATGTAGCTGGGTCCGAGGTAATGTCCAGCTGGCCAGCAGAAATGGCCTTCCTGGGCCTGGCACTTAATCTAAGTGGCCTTGGGAGGGGCAGATGGCAGGACATGAAATGGGAGTGGGTTTTTGCCGGTTGGTTGGTTGTCCAGATGGATGGATGGCACTGAAAATCCTGCCCACTGTGAAACACAGAATTTTCTTGACTATTTTTCATTACTTTGGTTGGGGGGAGGGGGACTAGTCTGGATACAACAGAAAGCATAAATGAGGTGAGGTCTCTAAACAGCCTTTGCAATGTACAAAAACTAGAGCAAGTGAAACCAAAAATGACGTTCTTGGTGTTTTTCTATAATGTTGTCTTGTTAGCTTTTTTGTTACTGTAATAATGCTGATCTCGAATTGTACCAAAATACATAGAGATGGACAAAAGCAGAACCACACAGAACTCTTTAAAAAAAACCAAACAGATTTTGTCACAAAACACTTTGTTGTCATAGTTAAGTTGATTGTAGATGGTAATTGAATATACTCCTTTGAAAATATTTCAAGTATGTTTCCTGCTCATTGTGGTACATTAAAAAAATGAGCAAAAGCTCTTGTCTCCACTCTGCCAGGGTGTGGGTGAATGCAGGGTCTCTCTGCCAGCAGAAGAACATCTCTCGGGATTGGGCAGAATAAGGCAGTGGGGAGGAGTGCCCTGAAGGCCACCCTCTAATAAAGGCATAAGAATTTTTGGGGTTAGTTTTGTATGGTGGGCTATACATGCTTGTCAAAAAGAGGCATTGCTCATCTGTGGAACCCATGTAAGTGATCTGCCTGGCTTTGGAGGAGGAATGGGAGATAACACTGCCAGAAACTGGCTTTTCAAAATCAGAGCTGAGCCAGCAACGTCAGAGCACTGAGATCCAGCATCGGGCAAGTTGACTGTGGTGCAGCAACACCAATGTCATTGTATTCCCTTCCTGTAAACCAGGAGACAAGTAGTTCCCTGATGTCAAGGCACTCTGTGGTCTCTGGAGCCAATGTGACTGCCTGTCACAGAAATGCACATATGTCAATGCATGAACAAACACAAGGAAGTAAAAAGGGAGAAAATTGGAGGCAGGATGGTATAGCCCTTCCCAATGCCCTATGGACATCAATTTTTTTCACAAATTGGAGGGAAGGGGGCATTGTGAGATAACATTTAGTTAAATCCAGATAGAAGGGAATATCATAAAAAATTTGTGAAAGGCCTTTCTGGAGGTCAGCATTCAACTAAAGGAGCTCTGGAATGGAAAAGAGCCACTGCTGCTACTCCAAGGTGTGTGGAACCCAGCAGCAAACAGATCTTTCATAGCTGGGCCCGATGTCATTTCATGTTGTTCTTCTCTGTCCTAGGATAGAAATGGGTGGATTCCATGAAAGATGAACCGGTTGCCTACTACAATTTACTCTGTGCGGGACACTCTTTGGCTTCCTCCCATCCAGCAGAATACAGAAAGGCAGCTCATTGGTTTCTGTGGGCTGGATTTGTGTTGCCTATGAAATGTGGTGGTTGTGGATGTTTTTCTTTATAAGATTCCTCTTTAAGCAACACTAACAAAAGATCCAGTAATCCATGCAAAAGAAAAGGCTCAACACCAGTCAGAAAACATTGATGTATTGTGCTAATCTGTTCAAGCTATGAGTCCCTCTGAAAGGTATAGTCTATTTCCTTACCCCTAACTTAAAAGAAACACTCTTAGTCAGCAAAGAGCATAATTGGGTAAGAATAGATTTTAAGGGTATTGGAGGTTTATATATTTAGCAATGAGTCACACACTGGGAATGCAAATACATGTGTTTGTGTGAAGATGTGTGTAAGTTATACTTGGCTGGACATGGAGCCATTTTTGGTTCTTAGCAGATAAACAAGAGGTGGAATGGGGTAGTCCTTCAGCAAAAACCCATATCCTCCTCCTCTTCAGAAGTGAGTGCTACTTCCAGGGCTGTGTTTGAGGAACGGGTTTGAGAGGAATCCTCCTCATGCAGGCAGAGGGGCCAGGAGCAGCATATTTTCCAGGGTGGATGTGGACACACAAGTCTGGTATGGATTCCACATAAAGACGGAATTGCCATTTGTACATTGGGATGAATTCAGCCAAACATCTAATGAAGAATTTAAAAAAAAAAAGGACAATTTGCTACAGGTTCTCCTGTATATCGAGAGTCTCCGGATTTCAGGGGCATATAAATTTAATTAATAAATATGGTTTGCTCTGCTACTCCTAGGTGCTTTAACAAAGTCAAGCGGGAACTGGGAATGTCCATAAGAAGTGGAAGGAAGACAAGATGTGTGGAATGAGGTTGCCTGGGTGCTAGTGAAAGCAAGAGGCTGTAAAAGCATAGTGGCTTTGTTCAGACAGTACCATAGTTTGCTTCACCAAATGTAACGAACAGACCGCCACTGTGCAATACACTAAACCATAAATCTGGTAAAACAGCCTGAATAGCTAAATCTGCACAGTGTGCTGAACAAAAAGCCCTTCTTCCTCCTCCTCCCCCCCCGTCAGGGGTCGCCACACTGAATCTTCTCTTTCCATCTTGCTCTGTCTTCAGCAGCATCCTCCGTCACACAGACCTCCTGCATTGCCTCTCTCACAGCATCATTCATCATCAGCTGAACAAAAATTAAAGCACATTATAAATTAATGTGTAAATAGACCCACTAACTCGGAAAAGAAAAGTACATTTACTTTGTTACAGAGTAAAGAGATTCTTATTTCCAGGTTGGTTACAGAAAATCGCCACGAATACAAACATCCAGCCTTTAATTGTCAATTTAAACTTGACAGAAATACTTCAAGCCACAATAATTTGTGGTTCTAACAAGAGCTATATGGTCGCATTTGTCTTCAGACATTCAACAGCTGCTTTTCAACCGTCAAAATGCCGGCTTAACAATCGCAGCCACTTAAAAACTCATGGCAATAAACATGCCTGGCATGAAAATTTGCAAAGCTGGAAGCTTGAACTCCCTCATCTTTGGATTCAGAGGATACGATTTTGCTCCTCCTCCTCCTCCTCCTCGCCTTCCTCCTCCGCTGCAAGCGGGGCACGGCCGGGGCGGCAGGCGCCGGCTCCCTAGCTGCGCTTCCGGGGCGGATTGCGGTGGGGAGGAGCGCCGCTCTGAGAAGAGCCGCCCGGCTTCTTGAACACGTGGAAGATGGACCTCGCCCCAACCACGACTTTCCGCTCCACCCTCTCGCCGAGGCCCTCTCTCCTGATTGGCTAGTGCGGGAGGCGCCGCAGTAGGCGCCTCTGCTCTGCCCGGCCGTTGAGCGCGGACCTCCCTCGGCGACTCGGATTGGCCGGTCGCTGCGGCGGGGCGGGCCCAGGACCTGAGGGCCGCCGCGAGTGGGCCGGGGGGCCGTCCGTCCGTTGGTCGCGCGGAAGAGGCGCCCTGAGGCGGCGGGGGAGCGCCCGGGTCGGCCCAGTGTGCGGCCCCGTCGTTTTGCTGCACCGGCGGCCGGCAGGCGGAAAGCAGG
Source organism: Acrochordus granulatus (assembly GCA_032468055.1). Taxonomy (NCBI): domain Eukaryota; kingdom Metazoa; phylum Chordata; class Lepidosauria; order Squamata; family Acrochordidae; genus Acrochordus; species Acrochordus granulatus. The sequence goes on along the minus strand of JANHZU010002163.1, from coordinate 116,802 downwards.
TAGGCCGCTCCTGGAGCTCCCGGCCTGGGGCTTGGGCGGGAAGTCCTCCGCGATGCCCGCCCCCGGACACAGCGGGACCCGCCGCCCTCCTGGCGCGCCGGAGCTCTTGAATCTGGTCAAAGTCGGAGTGGCCACTGCGCTTCCTCGGGTAATCCGGGAGTGGCGTTGAGGCCGGGGGCGCGAAAAGTAGGGCTCCGGCGCGGTTCCCAGAGCAGCGGGTGGGAGTCGCGGCCCGGTGGGGGCTGCCGCGGGGGAGCCGCGACCGGCAGGGCGGCGGGTGAGCTCGGAGAGGCTCGGCAGGAACCCCTCGGCCGGAGGCTTGCTCGCGGGGTGCTCCGTGCCGGGGCAACCTCGGGGTCTTGTCGCCTTGGTGGCTGCCCGGCCCCAGATGGCCGCTCTTCTGAAAGCAACTGCGCGAGGGGCGGCGGCCGGGCTCTCCGCGCCTTCCCGAAAGCCATGCTGCTCTTCCGGAGTTCGGGACAGGAGCCTCTCTCTGGGCACCTCCGACGTGGGGCCGCAGATCCTCATCCCCGCCGGGTCAGGCTGCGTTTGTAGTTTATTTAAACTGGGATGGCAGCATTTCAGATTTCAGGCAGTTCTTTTCAGGGCTGCATGCCTTCTCTCACTTTTGGCCGTCCACCTACGCGAAGGAGAGGATGTTGTGCAGTCGCTCAGTCGTGTATGACTCTCTGCGACCCCTCGGGCTGCGGGATGCAGGGCCTCCCTGTCCTGTCCTGCCTCCCGGATTCCGCCCAGACCCACGCCCATCGCACTGGCTGTGCTATCCACCCATCTTCTCCTCTGCCATCCCCTTCTCCTTTTCCCTTCAATCTTTCCCAGCATAACTCTTCTCCAAGGAGTCCTCTCTGCGCATTATGTGGCCACAATATTTGAGCTTCAGCTTCAGTATCTGTCCCTCCAATGAGCAATCAGGGATGATTTCCTGTGGGATTGACTGGTTTCATCTCCTTGCAGTCCAAGAGTCTTCTCCAGCACCACAATTCAAAGGCATCAGTCCTTCAGTGCTCAGCCTTCCT
>JANHZU010002163.1:86992-99906 GCA_032468055.1 Acrochordus granulatus | reverse complement strand
TTCTAACCAACAAGAAAAGAAGTCCAGCTGCCATGACTCAACCTCCAGACAATTCTACCTGGATGACTGAGAATCTTGTTGCTTGGCCCCAATTCTTCTTAGGCCCTTAACATGCTTTAGGGAATCAACCAGAACACACAACCTGCCTGGAACAGCCAGGGAGAAAAGGGGAAAAGAGCCAAACAATCCTCCATATTGGGAAGGGCTCATGGTATTTTATTTATGGAATTCCAGAATGCTCTTTCATGAGAAAATTCTTTCATGAATTCATTCTTTCATGAATGCTCTTTCATGCCTCTATCAGCTCGCCCCATTACATCTGGTAGAAAGGGCATGCCACAAGTTCCATCTGTGAGGGGCCTCTTTTTTATGGGTCCCAGAAAGCTGGGCTTCTCTGCTGTGATGCCCACCTTAGGCAACCTCCCCCCCTCCCAAATTAGGTGGGCTTCATCCCTGTTAATGTTCAGAATGTCCTCAAGACCTGGTTGTGTCATCAAGTTTGGGGGTCCCAGAGAACCAGTATTATGTCATCAGCGCTGCCACAGGTTACAGGACAACCTTGGGTGTGGGGGCAAAGCCAGTGCTCCAGATGGAATAGATGGGCAAGGTGAGCGCAAAAGCCCCTGCTCTACAGCCTAGCCCTAGTGGTCATTCCTTCAGGTCCAAGGAAGAAAGTGGACAAGAAAGAAAGTCAAGAGTCCCTCACCTTCAATTTTGCAGCCTGGTGGAAGTAAGCAGCACAGATGCACTTGCGAACCACATCCCAGTCAGTGCCACAGGAAGCCAAGCTCATGTGCTGCTGCACCATGATGTCCTTCAGCTGTGCTCGTACCTCCCGCACCTTGAAGGGTAAGTGCATGGTCAGCACCATACCCTGGTCACTCTGTGGCTGGCTTCTTTCATGCCTGCCCCAACACCCACCTTGCGCATAGCCTTTGCATGAATGAAGTGCTCATTGCACCAGAGCGTTGAATAGCTGCTGTTTTTCCACTGCAGGTAAACATTCAGGTAAGTCAAGTGGTCACTCTCTGGAACAGCAAACTTCTCTCGCACCTGATCGCTTTCTTCCTCCCGACCCTGCACAAGATGACAAATGATATCCATTCCTGGGGGCAAAGATCACAAGACCATGACATCCATTCCTGGGGGCAAAGATCTACCTTTGGTCGGTAGAAAATGGCTGGTACAGAGAGCATGGAGACAATCAGTAGGATCTCAGAACTGCAGCCCATGTCACAGGAAACAATCAGCATTTTGGAGAGAGCTGGATCAAGGGGAAACTCCACCATAAGGCGTCCAGTTGATGTCAGACTACCTGAAGGGAAAATGATCTCAACCAAGCCCCTCAGGAGAGGCACTAGCCACCCATGTATGGGACAAGGGTTGCTCCACCCAACCTGTATTATCAAGTGCCCCAAGAATCCACAACTGGTACATTGAGTTGAGCATGTTGTCTTCTGGAGGGGGATCCATAAAGTGGAATTGTAGCAGGTCCTGTACCCCCAAAGACTTGAGAAGCAGCACCACATTGGCCAGATTGGTACGCTGGATCTCTGGGACAGTGGTGGTCAGGAGTTCATTCTTGTATGCGCTCTGGGTGTATAGTCTGTTCAGGAAAGATCGCAACCATCTCAGTGCAGCAGCCGAGACTGCTGTCTTGGGTGCAGCTAGAGAACAAGATTTCACAGCTGCAGCCACCCATTTACTGCAGCCTCCACTCACTGCAAGGAGACACTCTAGATGTGTGCAACTCCTACCTGAAACACTGACCTGGGCCTGTTCTTCCAGCTCGGCCAGAGCGCTGATTTGCGTTAGCCTGGCTGATTGGATAGATCTGCAGGGCATCCATGCCAATTCGTGGGTTGAAGACCTGAGACATAAAACAGGTAGGTTAAGTCAGTGCTTCAGTTTCATCCCTAGAACATTATGCTTTCCATAAGCACATTTCCTCACCTTCAGTTTGCAATACCCGGAGTCGATGACAAACATGATCCCATCAACTGTCAATGAGGTCTCTGCAATATTGGTGGCCACAATACATTTCCTGACTCCGTCTGGTGCCTGCCAGGAATCCAAGTTTCAAGATACAGTGCCACTTTCCTCCATCAGCAACTTTGAAATGCTATGATGAAAAGCACACAGCTTCTCCAAAGGAAAGCAGCTTTTGACTAGGTATCTCTGTTTTCAAAAACAGCCCTGCCAAGGCTTGAATCCACAACTCCTTTGATTGGAATGGCCTCTAGCCATAGCTCCTGAAAAAGAGCTGCTAGTTTCTATTTCCTAAAAAGAGAAAGATGCTTGTCTTCTCAAGCCGTGGCACAATATTCATCTCTACTCCTAGAACTTTAGCTTCTGCTGCACCTCCTCTCCCTGCCTGTTCTGCATGGGTTGCCTGCAATCCTGATTCAGCTTGCCGCAGATCATGCTGCTTGTGACTACTCATCTTGAGTCTGGGAGAAGTCATAATAGATGCTTCAAGGTTCCAACTAACATTGCCAAATAAATAAGACCTTCACTAGTGGAAGGGCAGAAAACTATACCTTTTGGAAGATCTTGGCCTGCAAATCTGAGGGCAGCTGAGAGTAGATCGGAAGTACAGCTAGAGCAGGTGCATTTTCCAGCTCTTCCAGATGTTCTACAATCTGCTCTGAGGTGACCTGCAGGGTGAGGTGAGGATATAAGTATCTTGGAGACTGACTAGGACCTGAGAAATGTCTGCAGTACGACTCACCTCAATGTCCTCCTGGCCTGGCATGAAAATGAGGATATCTCCAGGGGCGCTGGAGAGATGGACCTGCAGAGCCTGCTTCACTGCTGCCTCCACGTAGTCTTCTTGTGGAGTCTAAAATAGAGCAGAGAGAAGGCTGAAGCACCAATCCACCTGTCATCTAAAGTGACCTGGATGGGGAGAGGCCTCTTATTCACCCCATACCTTGCTAAAGAGAACATCAACAGGAAATGTGCGGCCTGGGATGTGGAAGATGGGCACATTTCCAAAGAAAGCTGCAAACTTCTCAGCATCCATGGTGGCTGAGGTAACAATCAATTTCAGATCTGAGCGTCGGGCTACCACCTATGAAAGGACAATATCAGTGTCAAAGAGCAATATGAAAATACCACTATGCTGCTACATTTCCCAAATTATCTCCCTTGCAGTCATCGATTTTGCATTCTTCTTTTTGCCACATGAAAGTTTCAATGTGAAAGCATTTGCCTCTTAGTTTTCAAGGGATTCAAAAACTCCATTTCCTAACTAAAGAGATAAGGTCTGCCTATGTAATTGATTGCTTCTGCTCAGCTGCCTCTTCACAACCCGTTAAAACAAAAAGTTGAAATGGGCAGTCAGCCAATTCAAAACAGTTTCTGAGAAATCTGCTCATCAGTAAAACCTGAGGTAAAGTCTAATCTGAGAATGGGAGAAGGTGCGCTGAGGCTAGCCAAATTTACTTCAGGAGGACTTCCTAGTCATTTGTGGAACAAAGAATTATTCAAAGATTGTACCAAACATACCCTACTGACAGATAAAGACCTGAACAAGAACGAATACCCATTTAAGGAACAACCTTTGATACTGATTTGCAGCAAGCACCTTGGAGTTAAGGCAAAGAGATGCTGCCTAGCAAACAGGTAAGAGTCAGCCTTGCCCACAGTTGCACAGTGGGTGGAGCGAGAAGCTCAGAAAGGACACTGAAGTTCAAGGGCTCTAAAGACGACAGCAGAAAAAAAATATTTTTAGACTTGCAAGTTTCTTTAATAGAGCTTTATAATAAAGTAGAATTAGCTCATATGATTGTGTTTCCTGTCTCATGTACCTGGTAAAACTGACAAGCAGTCTGAAGAGATAGCTCTGGAGAATCCTCCAGATTTCTGGAGCAGAGCTCCTACAAACCAAGGCTGTTAGGAATGGCATCTGTACAAGGCACTATAGGGGTACCTACCTAGAGCAATACTACATATACCTGCTGAACATACTTCTGAATGGATAAAGGTTAAGTGGCAATTACAGCCTAAGGAGGCAAAGGCCCTGGGCCACCTAGGACCACTTTCAGCAAAACACCAACAGGAAAGCTCGTTATCCCTCAGTCTTCTAAGCTCTCAAAATGGATAACATTTCACATTAGCAGCTTTTTCAATAAGAAGTTGGCCCTCTGAGGATAAAATCAAAATGGGTTTCAAACGTTCAGATGGAAAGCTGCAACATGGGCTTCCCTTTCAGGCAGCTCTGGGTAGTTCTGGACTAGGCAGCAGGCTTCTGGGCTCCAGTGAAATGCTGAGATATGCTTCAGCCACAGTTCGCCAAAGGGAAAAGCCGAAGCAACTTTGTAGTAAAGCCAGCACTGTCCTTTACAACTGCCAGGCAGTCTAAACTTCACCACTACCATAGGCAAACCATACCCAAGATGTATGCAAGGGCTTTCGGGAGATTAAAAGCGATGCTGGCAGAAACCTACTTTATTTCATCCAATTGCTCCACATCTGTCTGTCTTTAGTTCAAAAGTACTGCTTGTTTTTTTAATTGACACAGCTATTATTATGATATCTTCCCTACCACAGCAACCATCTCAGGTAGCCAGAAGGTTACTTGTCCAACCTGAAAGAAGGTTACTTGCCAAACATCATCTTCCAGGTTTTATGGCTAAAGGTCAATTTTGGACTGGGTCTGTCTTAACCCTGGACACCCTTTCTACTGTTTACTTTTTGATACACAGTAACACACATACCAATTTAGGTTGTGTGAACATAAATGAGCTCAGGGGAGCTACATATTCTTCCATTCCACCCACTACAGGAACCCTGCAAGAAACCCCAGGCAAATCCCATCAAGCACCTACTTCTCGCAGAAGGCCAAACAGTACATCTGTGTTGAGTGAGCGTTCATGTGCCTCATCCATAATGATGGCGCTGTAGTGGTCAAGGTCAGCTTCACGTAGAGATTCACGAAGCAAGATCCCATCTGTCATGTATTTAATCACAGTGCTCTCTGAAGTGCAGTCCTCAAAGCGGATGGCATAGCCCACCTGGCACAGACCCAAGACCCACAAACTGAACTCACTAAAAGCAGACAAGAAAGGTCTCCTCCAGCATCCCTGACTTTGGCTGGCCTCTAAGTGAAAGACGCCAACCCCAGAGCCTCACCCAGACTGTTGGCCTGCTGTACCCACCTCCTCCCCAAGGGCCACGCTCATCTCCTCACTAACGCGCTTGGCCACAGACATAGCTGCCACTCGGCGTGGTTGAGTGCAGCCAATCATGCCATAATCCGTGTAGCCATCTTCATGCAGGTATTGCGTCAACTGTGTTGTTTTGCCGCTGCCCGTTTCTCCCACCACAATCACAATGCTGTTGTCTCTGTCAGAGAAGGTAAGCAGGATCTAAGACCATCTAGAATAATGTTATGTGATTACTCCCCATTGCCTCCTGGATTTTTCAATTTGAAAAATGCCCCAATATTTCATGAAATGTTTAATACAGGCATTCTGTTGTGGGCCTTAGTAAAGAATGTATTATTTGTCAGGATCTATGCCAGAATCTACTGGATTGATGACAGTGTACAACTGGCTTCACTAGGACAGCTGCCCTCCCATCCCACTGTCTGTTCCAAAAGGAGTTTTATATAGGTTGGACAAGGAAGAAAGGGAAGTGCAGACCTGACAACTGTCAAAAGCTCTTGCTGAACTGCAAAGATGGGCAGATACTGCCTCTGTTCCACAATTGACTTTTTCTTGGCAAACTCGCTGCTTGCCTCATTCTTTTCTTTCACATGTCCAGCAAACTTCTGTTCTGTCCTGCAAGGAAAAGGTTCAGAGGGTTCTTCATCCCTTGTCCAGCCACTCCCCCACACCTGCCCTTTATCACTGATCTCCACCTTACCTGTAATCCACCGTGCCATCCTCAGCCAGGGTTTGCCCTGATTCCTCCTCCTCCTCCTTCTTTATGCCCATTATGTTCCCAAGCTTCGTACCTGCCAATTCCCAGTGCCTATGCTGGGCCTACAAGAGCAACATCTAACCTTTATGACTTTCTTTGGTTTATTTCTGAAAAACCACAAACCTTATAATTAACAAGAAACTAATATAAAGGCCAAATTCATGCAGTAACAAAAATCCCTTACCAAATAAGAAATCAATATAGATGCAGTTAACATAAATTTAAGTCAATTAAATGAGCAGTTACTGGACAGGTATAGGCCCCAAAATGTCCTTCTAAACAATGGTTCTGTTTTCAAGGCTGAAGATCAGCAGTGTAGGTGCCTTTGCATCTCCAGCAGGAGGCACTTTCAGAAAAAAAAGTCCATCTGGGATGAACAAGCTGTGTAGAATCAGTTTGAAATAAATGGTCTCACGGGTACCTTAGCTGCCAGACCAGGTGGGGTTTTGAAAGTCAAATACAAGTCCTTCAAATTATATTTCAAAACTTCCAATCAACAATGCTGGACACGTAACATAGATGCTACTCACAAAGAGCAACTCTTACTTGCTGCATACTAAATCAATGATGCAAAGCAAGCAGCCTTCAGAGGCTGCCCCTTGTGCAATGCATTACAATAATCTCACTGGAAGGTGAAAAGAGCATGACCTCCTTCCTCAGGTAAGGCTCTGGCTGGTAGTCGAAACTGAGCAAAGGCTTTTGCAGATCTGACTTCTACCAGTAGTAATGAGTCTAGAGAACTACCAAGATTCAAACCTGATCCTTTGCAGAGAGGGCTACCCCGTTGAGTTCCTGGACTTCAACTTGTTTCTCTCCAGACAGCAGGCTGGGGCTTTCCCCCCATTCCAGCTGACCCCTCAGCTTCCTGCTCCAGCCTTTCACTTAATCTCAACATCTGAACCTGCCCCTTGTTACTTTGATATATATTGCAAGCACTCAGGTGCTGCACCTGCCTTCCCTTCTGTCAGCAATTTAGGGGAGATGGTGACCCACAAGCACACAGAACAGTAAGAAACTCAGCAAGCACCTTCTTGCGCTCTTTTTGCTCCCGGTGCTTCCGCACCAACAGGCTGCCCTTACGGGCAATAATAGCCAAGTCAGAGGTGGCATCTTTGACAGGGATGACAGGCTCAGGCTGAAAAGAGTGAACAAAGTGGTAATTTTAAGGAGAAGTCCACCACTCTTTCCCACCTCCCTCAGCACCACCTCACCTGACCTGCTTGGTGAAAACAATGCGCCCATCAAGAAAGGGAGGTACCAGGTTGTGCACCAGAAGGTGTACTCTGGCAGCATTATCTTCCTCAAAGTCCTCCTCCACCTCCAACCGGTGCACCACACCACTTGTCAGCATGCGGTTTGTTTCCCAGCGCTCATTATCCTGCCAAGCAGAAGGTTAAATCATGCATCAGCTGCCGCTTCTGGGCAAACCCATTGCTTCTAATACAGTCTAATGGCTGAGTGGCAGTGGCCCAAGCTCCATGCCCACCTCAGCTCAGGATGTGCCCTTCCCCACCCTTTCCAACCTCATTGATCTGCCTGCGCTGAGCTGAGATGCGTGTCTGCTTTTGCTTCTGCAAGTGCTGTTCTCGCTTCCTCACGTACTCCTCTGAGGAGGTAGCCAGGGGGTTGTGGAACTCATCATAGCCTTCATCCATCATATACCAGTCCCGGTCAGCTTGCTGAACAGAGGCAAAAAAAGCATTATGAAGTCTCCCCAAAGAAAAACAAAGTCTCTTCTGCTGTGCTGATTCAACAGAATCACAACAGTACCTCTTCCGCTTGCCGTGCTTAAAGAAAGCCTTTCACAACACTACAAAAAACTGGAAATTGATCTGACCCCCACGGCCACTTTACCCTGAGCAAGCAATGAGCAATCTCAAGGCTGCAGGGAGAGGTCTTTTCTTAAGGGTTGGTCACCCAGAATCTGGCCTACCTCATACCAAGCAATGAAAATCCCAGCAGCCTAACCAAAGAGTGCTGCCCCAGAATTTGCTCTTACAAAGTACAAAGCAACACCAACCACCTTGGCATTGTCAGCCTGAGCTCTGCTTCATCTTCATTCTGAAGCTTCCTGCTCAGCTTCTTCCCCATCAGCTGTTTTGTCTAAAACAGCAATGTAACCACGAGGGCACCCCAGGAATTAATGCTGCCACTCACTCGCTGATCATCTTCCCACTGCTGCCGTTCCTCCTCTGTTTCAAAAGCAATGCCATCTTCACCATCCTCACATCTTCCTAGAAAGAGACTCTTGTGAGACACCAAATCTACCTCTGAGGAAGCAAGGCCAGGCCTCTCCAATTCCGGAAATCTTCCATTTCTCTTACCCTTGCCTCTGGAGAGCCAAGAGGGTCCACCCAAGCGCCTCTGGTTATCAGCCCATTCATTGTATTTATAAGTAGGGGTGGGCAATGGAGTCTCTTCAGGACATCTCCGCCTGCTGTTCCTGCAAAGAGCAATCACAAGGTCATGCTCACAATTCTCACTGCCTCAGTCAACCAACACTAGGTCTCACTCCAGCCATGATCACAGCACAATCAACCCTCATGTGAATTTGGCTCCAGCGTACCATTCACGATCCCCCTGCTTATCGTTGTCACGAGGAAGAGCAGGTATTCGGTGACTCCGCTCGGAGTCACTGTGGTAGGATGGAGTAGGGGAGGGAGACTCCCACTGGGAGCGGCGGGAACCACTGTAGCCGCTGTCTTCTTCCTCCCAGCCTGAGTGGGATGGTGTAGCCGCATCTGAGCAGAGACAAAGCAGGGAGTGAGCGTGCAACATCTGCCAGACCACTTGCAATGGTGATCCCCGCACAAAGCAGGGGAGAGGAGCCGCCGACCTTTGGGCTGCTGGCGAGGGCTCTCTGGCTCATTCCTCTGGGCGCTCCGGCTCCTGCTTCTCTCTGAAGAGCCCTCCTTCTCGGCGCGAGTGCTGTGCCGACTACGGTCGCGGCTGTCTGTGGAGAAAGAGCCGGTCAGCGGCGGCTGCGGGAGGCCCCGCGAGAGCGACGCCGGACTCGGGCTCACCTCGGTCGCGCTTGCGCTCGTGCTCCCTCCGGCGTTCCTTCTCCTTGGAAGACGCGTAGACGCCGTGCTCCCGCCGCTCGCGCTCCCGCTGCCGGCTGCGCTCCCAGAAACCCTCGCTGACGCCCCCCGGGTGTGACGGCGTCTCCGCCTGGGCCGAGCGGTACTGTCTGCCGGAGAGAGGGACGGAGGGGCTCAGGGCCTGCCGGGCATTCGCCGAGCCGCCCCAGACCTCCGCTGCGGCGCCCCTGCCCGCTCACCTGTCCTTGCGGCGGCGGCCGCCCTGCCCCACTCCGTCGCCTTGCTCCTCCGGCGGCTCTCGCGGCGGGCCAGGTGGCTCGTCCCGGCTCTCTTCGGCGGCCCCGCTGCGCGGCCTTTTCCCAGGTCTGTCCTCGCGCTCGCGGCGCTTCTGGGCGGCCAGCAAGTCAAGGCCCAGCAGGGAGGTGCGCGGCGCCGGGATCTTGAAAACGTGCTGCTCATCGGCGGCGCTGCGCCGCTTGACCAGCACCAATCCCCCCACCTGCCCGTCGGGCGCCAACCCGGCCAGCCTGTGCAGCGAGGCCGCCGCCGCCTCTGCGCGCTCCTCCATGGACTCGCCGCAGCGCTTCCCCTTCCGGACGGAGCGGGCAGGAAGTTACGACCAAGCCCGCTTCCGGCTGCCCCAAAATGCCCCGCGGCAGAGCCACTCTGCCCCCCTTTCCGCCACAGAGCCGCGCAAGGCCGTTTTCTTAGAGGGTCGTTGCTTGCACAGTGTTAGAGTGGCGGAAGATGCTTTCGCCGACAAAAAGCGCCTTTCGCACTTTTGACTTTTTAATAATGTGAATTGTCTCGATGGCAACAGAATATTTCTAATATATTGGTCAACCTTCATCTTGCTTTGTTTGTACTGGGCAGCTTGCCTGATTCAGGATATCGAGCTGCGTCTAATTTAAGGACTTGCCTCAAAGCAGAGAGGACTCCAGCCCTGCCTCGCACAAAGCCAACTGGCACGTTGGACCAGGCCCTCTTCCAAAAGTGCCACCCAGAAGTCCGCACGGACTTGTCTGTGTATTTGACAGGAGCCGAATCTGACTCAATGCAAAAAAGTAGCGTGTCTTTCTTTAAGATCTATTAAATTAGCTAAAAGTTAGAAGAGTGAAGGTTTCCCCTGCCAGTCGTGTCCCGACTCTAGGGGGCGGTGCTCATCTCCGATTCACAGCCGAGGGAGCCAGCATCGTCCGAAGACACTTCCATGGTCATGTGGTTGTCACTATATGCCGAGGCACACAGACGCTATTACTTTTCCCGCTCAAGGCGGTACCTGTTTATCGACTTGCATTTGCATGCTTTCGAACTGCTAGGTTGGCAGGAGCTGGGCAAATAACTGTTACTCTGTTATGTGGTGTCTGGACTTTGCACCCTCTTATTAAATCAATTAGAAGACGTCCATCCTGGGAGTATTAAGTCGTTTGAAAACTTAGCTTTGACCCCAGGCCTGCAGTTGATGTTTGTCATTTTGTAATGCCCCATTTGGTTTTGTGGTTTTTGTTTGCAGAACATTTAACCTAGGCTGCCTGTTAATTTAATATTTCTAGTATATTTGTTTTTTTGATTTTAGGTAATAATTTTAGGAATTAACATTTTAATATTTGTTTTTTTGATTTTATAAAATAATTTTAGGAATTAACATTTTAATAAAACTGACACTATTAGCATTTTAGTATAGTATCCATGGTCCTTTCACAGTTAGGAAACCATGTTTTTCCTTAGAGTCAAACAAACCCCTTTCCATTGATGTGCAAAAACTAGTCCTTTCATGGAACATCATTCAAACAAATCTGGTGGGAAAGGAGGAGATGCCAGTTTGGTTTAAAGGTTAAGGTAACAGTCTAGCAACTGGGAAGCCATAAGTTCTAATGCCACCTTAGTTATGGTGACCTTGAGCTAGTCAACTAACTGGTCCAGTCAACTAACTCTCTCAGCCAACTAACCTCACAGGGTTGTTATTGTGGAGAAAATAGGAGGAGGAAGATGTGTTAAATATGCTTGTCGCCTTGAATTATTTATAAAAATAAGATGGGATACAAATAAATTTTAAAAATATACAACATATTTTAATGGTATCTGGCTTTTCTCACATTTGCCTTTTGTCCAATTTATTGCTTTGAGATGCATCATCTAATACTGAATATATTATTTCTGTATCCTATGTTAAACATTTGACCCTGAGGTCAAACTTTGCCTGAAGTACTTGTAGTTTATTGGGGGAGAGCAAAAAGCCATTTTGCAAAGGTGGTGTTTTTCTCAAATTTCGCAGACCCTGCCAAGCAAGAATAACACTAAAGAAAAAATCACAAGTGTTTTTCTCTCAAATTCAGGGACTAGGTTCTTTCCAGCTCCATGCCGCTCAGGTTAACAAAAAAGGTAAAAGTTGTGGCTGACTTTAGGGGGCGGTGCTCATCTCTGATTCACAGCCAGGGGAGCCAGTGTTGTCTGTGGTCATGTGCCAAGGCACATTGATCGCTGTTACCTTTCCCACTGGATCCAAGCAGTACCTGTTTATCTACTTGCATTTTCACATGTACTCAAATTGCTAGGTTGGCAGGAGCTGGGGCAAGTAACAGGAGCTCATTCTGGGGCAAGTAACAGGTGCTCATTCTGTTACACAGTGGCACTTGAGTGTTGAATTCGAGCTGCCAACCTTCTGGCCAACAAGTCCAGCATCTTAACTATTCAACTACCGTGCCCCCTCACAATACTAGCTATTTTTATGTTTTTATTTTGTCCAACACCCAGAATCCACTGGAGTTGGTAGCCAATAAATTTAAATACATTTTTTGTTATCACACTGTCAGAAAATAGATTAATTTCTAAAGCTTCCACCTGGTGCAAAGAATAATGCTGCTGATGAATGCCAGGTCAGTCATTCACGACATTTGAGGACTTGGCATGCATTACCAAGACCTGGCTAGTGCCAGAGGGGTGTTCCACCCAGGTTTAAGGAGATGTGTCCATCCAGGTTTAGAGTTTGGCACTAGCCAAGACCCCAGGCAGGGCAGGGCAGGCAGGGTGGCAATGGTCATTTGAGAATCTCTTTTTGCCTTACTGCATGAATATCTGGTTGTGAGACTTAAGTTCCTGAAACTCAGCTCATGGGATCAGTTGGGATTGTTGCTCCTGTACCAGGCCTACCTTTGGCAATAAAAGCAGCAAAACATCAGTATTTCTCCACTCTTTATCACGTCCGCAGAGTGTCACCCAGTCCCTTCTTGGACAGGGTGATCTGGGTCATAATTTGCAGGGCTGTGCAGAGGAATTTGCAGAACACCTGATGGACAAGATCATTTGGATTCGCTCCCAGTTGGAACCCATGTATGGGGCAGGTCCTTTAGAAATGCCTATCTGGAAACAATTTTATCCTGTTGGCCCTGAAGAAGTGGACAGAATACTCAATGCTATCAATGCAACCATCCATCAATTAGATCCTTGTCCCTCCTGGTTGGTGAAAGCCCCAGGACAGTGAACATCAGATGGGTCCACGCAGTGATAAAATTCCTTACTGTGAGAGGGGACATTTCTCGTTCCTTTTAAGGAGAGCCCTGGCCCACTCCCTCATTTAAAAACCATCACTGGACTCCACCTGCCTGAACAATTTTCGTCCAGTTTCGACCCACCTATCCCTTTTAGATTTTAGATTAGAGTCGGGACACGACCCACCTATCCCTTTTAGAGAAGGTAGTGGAAAAGGTGGCTGCAGGGCAGCTTCAGAGGGACCTTGAGGAAATGGATTATTTGGATCCATTTCAGTCTGAGTTCAGGCCTGATTATGGGACAGAGACAGCATTGGTTGTAATTGTTGATTATCTCTGGCGAGAGTGGGATGGGGGTAGTGCATCCATCCTTGCTCTCCTTGACTTCTTGGTATTCAATACCATCAACCATAGTTTCTGTCCTTTTAGGGCAGCTGCAGAGGCTGGGGCTAGATGG
>JANHZU010002163.1:37796-81501 GCA_032468055.1 Acrochordus granulatus | reverse complement strand
GTGACGCTTCCCACCTCCACAAAGCCAAAGCCCATCTTGTAGAGCCCGTCCACGGCCTCCGCGTGCTTGTCGAATCCAGCTGCCAGCCCCAGGGGATTCCGAAATCGACGCCCCAAAGCCCGGACCTCCTAGGGGGATGTCCCGGGCAGAAATGCTCACGCCCGGCCGATCGGGCGCGCCCAGCTCCCTGCGCCCAACCGCCCTCCTGCCTTACCAAGATCTCCGGGTCGGTCGGCCCGGGCCAGGGCACGATGCCCAGAGCAAGCAGACGCACGGCTAGCCGGTGAGCGGTCTCGGGTCCCATCACGCGCTGCAGCCCCGGCATCAGCCACTGGCGGTAGAAACGCTCATCGCCCCTCGCGACCAGGTGAGCAGCGAAGATCAGGCCGCCGCCCCCGAGAACCACCACGGCCTCCTTCAGGCGCTGCGGGGAGAGAAGTGAAACTTCGCTGCCCGGCCCAAGACCTCCGCAGTGGAAGCCTCCTCCCCGACCCCGGCTTCCCCCTCTCGCGGCCCCGGGGCTGGGAAAGGGCATGAACCGGCCTCGCTCACCCGCAGTACAGCGGCCATGACGAAGACGCGACGGCCAGTTCCGGCGGGGGGCCAGAAGGCCCGCCCACCGGCCCTGCGCACGTGCGACTCACGCGGGTGGGGAAAGGCGGGGCCGGAGATGACTGGCGGTGCGGAGAGGGTCGGCGCCGCGTCCGGCTGGCTGGCCGGGATCCGCATTACCGGCCGCGCCCCCCTCTCCAGCTAGCAGTTAACGTAACGGTCTAGCAATCGGAAGGTTGTGAGTTCTGGTCCCGCCTTAGCCGTGAAAGCCAGCCGGGTGACCTTGGGCCAGTCACTCTCTGTCAGCCCAACTCACCTCACAAGGTTGCTGTTGTGAGGAAAATAGGAGGAAAGTGTGTGAAGTGTGTTCTCTGCCTGAGTTGTTTGTGAACTTAATAAAGGCGGGATACAAACATAAGCAAACAAAAACAGCCTTTGCGCTCATTCTCCAAAGGCACTCTGCCTTTCCCGGGTGCCTTCGCTGCAGACAGCTGTTCGAAAAGCATCCTAATGGTTGCCATTTGGGAAGCGTCTTTGCTGGGCCGCCCGAGATGCCCCACAAGCAGCTTTCCAGGACCAAGACCCCACAGACACCCAGGAGGCTGGTGGAATTCATCACAGTTTTTAAATTCCTCCCTTTTAAATTTTACGCAGTTTTTATGCTTTTAATACCTTATTTGTGCACCTCCCAGAGCCCATCTGCAAAGAAACAATTGCTGAAGAAACTTCCTCTTGCTCTACTTGCTCTTAAACACAGCAGGCACCCTCTTGCTTTGTAAAGGAATGCAAGCCCAGCCAAGATGGAGATTGCTTTTTCTCTCTGCATGTATGACAGGCTGCCTGCCCTTTTCCAATCCAGCATTTAGCAAAAGGTGGCTCTTGCAATTGTACCTTGTCTTCCTTTGGTTTTGGCTTGATGATTCATTTTTTGGTTAACAGTGTTAGCCTCAGCCAAAGCTACTATTGCAATCACCCACTTTCAAAACATGGCTACAAGTTTCAAACAAACCCAAGACAAAAACAGCTTTGCTGCCATCCAGATCTACCACCTTTTCTTTCCAAATACTATGAAAAATCTGGTCAAGATGGGCTGGCTCTTGTCCTCTAGGCATTCTGAGACACTCAGGAGTTCAAACTGTGGAAAAGCTTTGGGGGGAAAAAACAAGTTATCTTCATAATCTCTCATCTATCCTCAATTTTCACATCTAGAAACATGAGAGAGCATCTTAAATGTAAATAAGATGGCCAGAAAAACTAAGAGAAACCTATACTGACTGGGCAAGGAGGTTCTCTGACTTGCAGCAGGGAAGGGCTATTAAACCTATCTGGGGAATATTTTCCCCATCCAAATGGCAGGGGGCATCATTAGCTCCACTGTTGTGTACAATAACATGTGGAACAAGTAGCCCATGAAGGACACACTGCAACACTTTCAGCATCCAGTTTAGTCTCTCTATTCTCCTTGCAGTCATATTTTTCCTTGATTTACATAGGAGTGTAAGAGACATGTGAGAGAATGCAGGGGTGAGGATCAACCATTATGCTACTCCGACAGCCCTCCTTTATCAACAGATTGTAAACTCCAAGACAGACTCAGTGATGATCACATTCAAATTTATTCAGAAACAGAAAAGATTAATTAAAATTGTCCCAGAAAAGCCATGTGAATATACAGAGGCATTGCATGAGAAAGCAGAGGTTTCTTCAGGGCATAACAGCAGATGTGGATATGTGGTGCTGCTACCTATGGCTTTGTCCCACAGGCCAATCATGATAGGGGGTGGAGACCTCAATGTCAAGGTGATGGTCCCATATCCAGCCTGCCAGGCCCTGCTGGGGAAGTCTTTTCTGGTCTTTCTGAGTCAAGTCTACAATCAGTTTGCCTCAGGGAGTGTACCTGCTCTTCTGCCCACTTCATGCACGTAATCTGCTTCATCAGCAGGAGCCATAGGGTATACATGGCTTCGGGCTCACTTCCCAGAGAAAAGCCATAACCCCACTAAGGGTTCCCTGAGAAGACAGCAAGCAACCTCAAGTGAGCAGGGACTTTAAGGCAGTCCTTTCCACAGCATATGCCCAGCAGACAGAAAAGTGTGCCCCTGTTCCTCCAACTTGTCTAGACCCATCCAACTGCAGCTATTGTGCTGTCTTCTATCCAAAGGAGCTGCTACTTACATCACCTCCACGCTCCCCTCCGGGGAAGAGATTATCTAGGGCTACAGAAGCACGGGGGAGAGTTTCTTGCTCCCCTATGAAAGGGGCTCCAAAGAGAGCACAATTTGGTCTAAATAGAGCAAGAAAAAAGACCAAGAGGAAGACAAGGAAATGAGGAAAGAGCACCCACTGCAGCAACAAGGTTCATAGTTTTTAGGTTTTCTTCTTCAGCTCCTCAAACCTCCGGGACAGATCATCAAAGTCAATCTCATCTGAGGCAGATGTGCTGGTGCCAGCAGAAGCAGCAGGAAGTGTATCTGGCACAGATGGCAATTCTGGCAACACAAAGCGATCGCTTGAACGGGGCATGGGGACTGGTGGCTGTCCCTTGGCTTCTGGTGTCATGCGGGGACCTGCAGCAGAGACGGGTAGGGAGACATTACAAGCCTTGGAAGGCCCAAGGCAATACATAAGAGAAGCTGCTACTCCCAATGGGGAGAAGCAGGAACAGTGCCCGGACAGCAGAAGATGCATTCCTGCATGCCAACAGCCTGCCCAGTGTAGCAAGCTAAGTTTTGTCTTTCATCCAAGACTGTTAACAAGCGTGCTGGTGCTTTTGTGAGGCCTCTCAGGGCCGAGCCTCAACAGTTCTGGAGGAATCAAATTGCTGCCACTTCTCCCCAAGCCAAATGCAGGAGTTCAGCATGTCTTACCAGAGTGACAAGCAAGGCCTGGGTTGGTACTCCCTGACCTTCTCTGGACTTACCAGTCACAACATGTAAGGATGGTGCTTCCTTGTCAGTATTCCCGTCATCTATCTGAAACAGGCACAAGTGGATTTGGCAGAAAGTCCCAACATGCATCATGCTAAACACTATAAAGCTGGGCAGACTTAGTCTATTTGCATAGGCTTGGAAGATTCAGGAGTATATTTTTCTCTACCTTAAGATTCAAAGCCTAAAGTTCTGCTGAGTGGGATGGAAAGGCAGCACATAATTATCATTGGGGCTAGGGAGAGAGGAAACAGGGAGCACAGACTTTCTCTAGGAAAATATTTAATCACGACTGGAAAGGAGCAAAGCAGGCAGGTAGTGAACATAGCAAGTTAAGGGGGAAGCCCTAGAAAGCAACTTTGGCACCTCAAACAAGTAGAAAAAGAACCTCACAATCAGTGCTTGACCAGAGACCTACACCAAATCTTAGCAGCACAAAAGAAGAAACAAACCGGCAGCAGAGAAAACTAGGAATATACAAAACTGTCTAGGTGTGAACTGTTTCACATAGGAATTGGGAAGATGAGGGATATGCAAAGGAAAAACAGGTAAAGGAGTAATATGGCCCAGTTTTGTCCACCTGGCTCAGATTCTGAATTTAGTTAAGTAGTCGGAACATCTTGTTGAAACTTGTAGAACTTGAAACATATTTTTCATTTCATACATAATTTTTAGAGGGCTACATTTTTCTTGGATGACACTTACAAACTCGTATGTTGGAGGAATTGCTGGAATTGGAGGAGGGTGAAGGCCAGTGAATGGTTGGTAGGTACCCACAGGTAGCCCATTGAAAGTCTCCTGCAGAAATTAGAATGCTCCATTAGACCTCAGTACCAAAACAGATGCAGTTCATTGAAGAGATTAAGCAGGTAGCATCTTCAAGAAAGAAAAGCCACTGCAAACTGTCAAACAAGCTGGCAGCAAGACAGTCCCAAGGAAAACTACCCACCTCCAGAGCTCTGTATGAATCAGGATTTAGTTAATTACCGGCCCCTTTGGACATGGATAGGAGAAAGGAGGAACTGGAGATGGCATCGGCAGGGACAAGACTCCTTCTGGTCCAGGTAAAGGGGCTATGAAGCCACCGCCACCGCCACCACTACCACCACTTTTCTTGATGTCATCCACAAATCCTACATCAATCAGGTCTGCTTCTACACCTGCAGGAGCCTCAGCCTGAGAAAGGAGATGGCTCAATTTCATAAGTGGGAAAGATGAAGAATCACTTGTTCAGATGGTGGGGGCAAGGTATACAAATTGATTAAATGAAATACAGCTCTATGACAAATTATCTATTCCCTTTGGGTTTTTCTGAACATTTTTTTATCCTTGCTACTGAATATTAATAGAATTTCATGTGTCCTAATGATCTAGAAATACCATCTTAAATGAAATGTTTCATTCATTACTTAAAATCATGCAACATATACCACTGTGAAACAGTACTTTCCACATGACACAGTAACTGGTTTCCTTATCCTTAACTGCAGTTACTGCAACCAAACACTTCCTTAAGTGGTGGTAAGTTTCTCATATGACTGTGTAGGAATTCTGGTCATTCCTTTATGATGAATTGCTTCAGCTCAGTAACAACTGAAGTTTTTCTAGTCTGAACTGCTGATTTTAATCCTGCCACATTTCCATGGGATTTAGACATGGCTTTGACTTGGCTATGTCAAAATATTAAATTCATTCCTTTTCATCTGTCACCTTGTAGACTTGCTTCTAAGGATCATTGTTGCCCTACAGCCTACATGCTGTAGATGACAGAAAGAAATGGCCTGATATTCTAGAATTTTTCACAGAATTCTGATATGAATTGGAGTTCATCTTTCCTCAATGGCATAAACTATACAAGTAGCAAAGCAGCACTAAATCATAACACTTAATAACTAGCATAAGATCTAAGTGAAAAGTTTAGATTCCACCAATGTTTGGTCCCATCTTTCCTCTAAAGAATTTCTCCAGAAGTCTGGAGGTTATTGAGAGATTTGCAGATCCCCATAACTTTTTGGGTGACTTTTATGACTTTTATGTTGCATTATTTGAAGGATAACCACTCTTAGGAAAAAATATTTCCATTTCAAGGCTGGAACAGCGAACCGCAGACTGTTGGAGCCCTCATATTATACTTCGGAAATTGTTTGGAAAACTTTTCCAGATTGTCATTTTAAGAAATTTATTTTCAACAGAACACAAATATATATAGTAAAAACTTCACTGTGATAAGGCAAGCACAGATTTTGAGATTTCTCTAGGACAGGACTATCCCAAAGCAGTCCTGGTTGTATTCACAAAACTGGCTATAGTGTTCCCCCCTTTAACTAGATTGAGTAAAGAGGGGTACAATTATTTTTCTACTCTGATGTGTTTGTAAAAAAAACAAGAAGCTACAATCAAATTGTTGGTATTATTTGTTCACTGAGATTTGTGAATGATTTACGCTCAAATGAAGATCCCAGTATGTTCAGTGGCAAAGATAATAAAAATACAGGAAAAGTGAAATTTTTACTCTCTTTTTCATAGAACTATGGCAGCTAAACTTCCACTTACCATGACCACAGAATCTGGCTCATAGGGCACATTGTAGTTCTTGGCAATCTCAATCAAATATCTCTCCACCAGGATTTTAGGAGGTGCTTCTACATTCAGTTTGTGCATTAACTAGAAGGCAGGGGGAAGGAAAAAAAGTCAGTTTGTTACCCGTGCCACTGAGCTAAGCAGGGATCACAACTTTTACCAAGAACTAAAGAAAAATACAAAATTCCAAAGAGAGACTTGTTATTACTACTTTGTATGCATCATTAAAATTCCCACCCTGTGAAATTTGTTTCTTTATCCAGCCATTTCACCATCAATTACATTACCCTCCCCATTCTCACCCTGTCATTGACTGTTCCAATCTGGTTGCTTCGGCACAGCTTGCCATATTCCTTGCTATATTTGGCACATAGCTGATCAGCAACCTAGCACAGAAATAACACAATTAAGAAAGAGACTAGAACTCATTGGCTATCTCCTAAAGCAAAGCAGAGAAACACTATGGCTCGTTCCTGGTCAGAAAGCTTAAACTTAGAAACAGAGGATCCAACTTTATATCTCAAGCAAATCAAGAAAATTTTCAAGTGGTTTGAAATCACATTTGTTTAGCTTCAAAGGAAAATAAAAAGAAAGCAGACTATTTTGCCAACTAATGTTCCCAAGGTGTCCTGAGCCTTCCAGGAAATTGGGCAACAGCTAAGAATCCACTTGCTCTCACACAGCTGATACTACTCACAATTTTCAGTTCAGCCACTTCTGACTGTAATCGAGGAGCTGCCCAGATGAGGGTAGACACTGCTTCTGCCAAGCCAGAGTCCAGCTCCCTGCCAAAACAACATAAAGCCTTACAGTTTGTAGCTCCATAGCACTTTATACCTCATGAAGCAGATCTTCATGTGAAAAGCCTGCCAAAACATTGCCCTTCCTCTCCCATAAGTTTCTTTCTGCTACTTGGCCCTTGTTGGAATCATAAGAGTTAATCTGGACTTTTAAATTACAGTATATGGAAGTGACTTTCTCACGTTTCTTGATAAACAACACCTGGAGAGTTCTCTTATCAAAATAATGAGCTGAGAAAAGTTGAGGAAGATTTTGTAAAACTATTTGATGTACACATGCACACACATTCTTAATGATGTAATCTTGTAACTTTTGACTAACTAATAAAAGTGTGAAGGGATTCGGGGGGGGAGAGCTTTATTTCTCTCTCTCCCTCGCATGCTTTCATGAAAACCATAAGGCAGCTGGTCTGTTTCCTGTGTTTCATTTCTTTGCTTGTTCAACAGCTTTCATGCCTAAATGATCATCTGATGCTCAAAGGTGGGAGCACAGATCCCAGGTAATTACTACAGGTAATTGCTACAGGCCCTTACTTCATTGAATGAATGAGACCAAAGCGAGCTAAAAGCAGGTCGCAATACAATTCCAAGATCTCCATGGCCTCCACCAAGTAATCCTCACGAATAATGTGCTCCACACGGATCCGAGCGCGTTCATCCTTGCCAGCTGAGAGATAATCAGCAATTTCCTTCCGGGCCTTCTGAGCTAGCTCAGCTGTAAAACAAGGAAGCAGGAACTAGTCTGCTAGCCTGCTCTGGCGCTACCACCTGCAGCCGGGATTCTGCCGGGTGAGAGGGTGAGGCAGGAAGAAGCAAAATCCCGAGGTTTTCACCGGAGCCCTTCCTCTTTGTAGCGCTTTTCTTCTCCCGATTCCCTTCCCCACTTAGGCGGGCAACGCGCGTTACGCATCACCCGCGCGAAGCTGTAGGAACGGGGAGAGCGACTTGGGCGCCGACGGGACGGCAGCGGCCAACTTCCGCTTACTTTTCTTTTTCTCCAACAACTTCAGACGGTTGATGACGAGACGGAGATTGACGCGCAAGCGCTCGGCCTTGAACCCAGAGCCCAGCATGCCGTCCAAGTCCTGCAACCGATGGCGAAACAGAAAGGTCCGTCAGCTGCGCCCGAAAGCCTCATCGCCCGCCCCATCCGGCCGAGGACGCGGCGAGCATCCCCGTTTCGGGAACTTCTGGCCTGTTTGGGCCAAGCCGCACCGAAGCACACTCCAAGCCTTCGCGGCCTAGGCTCAAACTGGCCTCGAGCCGAGCCGACCCTCGCCTCCGGAGATCTCAAGCGGGAAAGAAGCCGAGGCTTCGCGGGAGGCAGAGGGGAATATACCACCCTTCGCCTCACCTCCGAAGGGCCGCTGCAGGAAGTTCGCAAGCAACGCCGGAAGCAGCAGCGGCAACAGCGGCGGGCCTATGGCCCTCCTTCTTGGGCGGAAAAATCCCCCTGCAAGGAGACGGAAGTAGGAACGAGCGGATTGCGTTCCCGGCCTCGAGGCCCCGCGACTCCCACGGCTGCAGATGTGGGGTTCCGGCGGCGGGGACACCTTTACACCTGCCCCTCCTGAGCGCTGTGCTGGACGGCGCCGCGTCTACCGGGTGCTCTTCCGCGGTTCCGGAGAGTAGCCGCAGCCATCCCGTGGCGTTAGCCGCCCCCGCGCGATTGCCTCGCTCGCCTCTCTACACCCTGCCCGAGAGCCCCGCGGCGGCCGGGCCGGAGCCGCGTCCCACCATCGGAGGCAAGATCCAGCGCGGCGCATGCCCGCCTGCCGGTCTCCGTGCACGAGCCGAGCGCTCCCGCCGCCGCGCCGCCATCTTCTCCTCGGCGACCCGCCGGCGGCTCTTTGTCCAGTGTTGCTGCTACGCCGCAAGCCGAGCCCGGCAACGGAGAGCAGCGGTGGCGGCTGCGGCCGCCAGGTGAGGGCCGAGCCGCGGCGGGCTTCCGAACGGGCGGCGGGCGGCGGCCCCTCGCGGCGCGGCGGTGACGCGGGGCTCTTCTCTCCGCAGGGGCGCCCCCGCGGGGGGAAGCTATGTCCCGCCGGAAACAGGCCACCCCCAATAAAGTCCGCTGTGAGTAATGGGCGGGGCTCGGGGAGCGGAGGCGGCGGGCAGCCGCTCTGCGCCCGACGGGGAGGGCCTCGAGTCCTTCTCGGGGACCGCGAAGGGCGGCGCTGGTGACGCGGCCCGCTTTTGTTGCAGGGGAGCAGGTCTTCGCCGGGCTGGACCAGCACAAGCGGCGGGCAGCCATGCGGAAGAGCCTTCCGAGCCTGCTGGGCGTTCAGCCTCCCATCATGGGGCAGGAGCTGCCCCCGCCTCCGGGCAAACCCTCCAGTTGCAGTGAGTTGCTTTAGCGGCCGACGGGCGGACGGGCGGGGGCTGCCGGACAGCCTCCCGAGCACGGCTTTGCGTTGCAGGCGAGAGCGAGGAGGAGAGCACGCCGGACGAGGCTTCCTCGGCTGCTTCTGAGGAAGACGGGGCGAGGGCTACCGTAAAGAAGGAGCAGTGCTCTGTGGAGCAACTCGGGGACGGGAAACCTGGGGTGCCCGGCCAAGAGGCAAGTGCTTCTCCCGGACTGTGGTCAGGATGGGGCGAAATGAAACCGTGGGGCTTCCCCGGAGGATGGCCAAGGCAGGTCTTTGGATGGATCAGCCTTGGTGGTCTATTTTGCTTTCAACAACTTGGGAAGTATAGGCTGCTAGATAGTATGCTTCGGATTTTGTATCTTCAGTTAGGCTACAAACTAATAAGTTTACTTTAAGCTATTAATCTAAATTGTTAGAGTTAGTTAGAAAAACCCTGGTCCATTGAGATTAGAGAAGAAACATCCTGGCCTTCTAACCATCTTTCAAATGGATACTATAAGGTAATGGGCAGTTGATCCCTATGGGATAAACAGCAGATATAAGTGTCTCATGTGCTTGATGTTCCCATATAACCACACAGAGTCCAGACCAGCAGCAGAAATGCATCTCGTACTTATTTGAGGAACAGCAGAAGACGGGCATGGTCTTGCCTGTTTTTTCTTCAGTTTTCTTTCTTTTTAGATGGGATTAACCACTAACCCAGATGCCTTGATGGGACTCTCCCGCTGTCCTCTTTGCCAGCTAGAATGTGGCAGCAGGGAGCAGCTTGTGACTCACGTGTACCAGGTATCTATTTGGAGGGGTGCCTGAGGTCATTCTGCCAGCTGAACTGCCCCTGCCCTTGCTTTTCAATCAGGCTGAGCTTTCTCATTCTGGCTGGGGAAGATGTAGCGTGTGTGGGATGTCCTTCCACTAGCCATCCCAGGGAAGGCCTTGTGGGTGTCTCTCCTTCAGTCCCTACCAGGAGGAGGATTTCTTCCACGGCTTGGCTTCAGCCTGCCCTTGTAGGGACAAGGCAGTTGAACCTTTACCTCACAGCCTGGCCTCGTTTGCAGCACACAGCGGCTGCAGTCAGTGCCAAGAGCTACCTGTGTCCTGTCTGCAGCCGAGCACTCAGCTCCCCAGGGTCGCTGGGTAGGCATCTCCTCATCCACTCTGAAGACCAGCTGTCCAACTGTGCAGTATGCGGGGCACGTTTCACCAGCCATGCCACTTTCAACAGGTAAGAAACTGTGGCAAAAGGAGCCTCAGAAGAGTTTGTTTTGGTAGTTCTTGGCCAATGTGACCCAAATTGCTATAGAATATCCTAGTGGAGTCTTAATGGAAGATGGAGGAAAGCTTCACCTAAGGGATCTTTTGGCTAATTGCAATAGGTGCTTCTCTCAGGAATTCATGGGTTTTACCAGAGGATATGCAAGCCATGAGGCTAACTCCGGAGAATTCTTCCTGCCTTTGCTGATTTTTGCTCTTTTGTAGTGAGAAAGTGCCAGAGGTGCTGTCTGGAGATATCCTGCCTGTCCCTCCCCAAGAGGGTTCGTCTAACACCGAAGAGAAAGCTGCTGCTCTCAACCCTGCTGTGTATCCTGCTGGCATCCTCCTTGTATGCAACAGCTGTGTGGCTTATCGCAAACTTCTGGAAGCTCAGGCCCCAGGGGTGCGCAAGTGGGCCTTACGGCGGCAGAATGAACCTCTAGAAGCAAGGCTGCAGCGCCTAGAACGAGAACGTACAGCCAAGAAAAGCCGTCGGGACAATGAAACACCAGAAGAGCGAGAAGTGAGGCGCATGCGGGATCGGGAAGCCAAGCGTTTACAACGGATGCAGGAGACAGATGAGCAGCGCGCACGACGCCTGCAGAGGGATCGTGAAGCCATGCGTCTCAAACGTGCCAATGAAACCCCTGAGAAACGGCAGGCTCGCCTCATCCGGGAGCGTGAAGCAAAGCGACTGAAGCGGCGGCTGGAAAAAATGGACATGATGCTGCGTGCTCAGTTTGGCCAGGACCCCTCAGCAATGGCAGCACTGGCTGCTGAGATGAACTTCTTCCCACTCCCTGGGGGAGGTGTAGAATTGGACAGCCAGTTGCTCAGCAAAATCTCCTTTGAGGAGCCAAGTCCCAGCCCGCTGCATTTAGTTTTACCCTTATGAGTACTTTGGACTGGATCTTTTTGCTGTGCCAGTGGACCAGAATGTGGACAGCACATTACTTCATCTATGGATGCTACAGGTCATAATAGAAATGGCTGGTTGCAGGAGGAAAAAATAAATAACCTGTGTATGTTCCACACTTCTGGTCTTGTGTGCTGGTTGCATCCCAGTCTGAGGAGGAAACCCTGTTAGCTCTTGGGAGGCTCAAGGCTGTATCTCTCCTCCTTTTCCTCTATTAGTTATCCTAGCTGAGGTAGATAGGACTGGAATTTACAGTAATATCTGGAAGCAACCATGCTTCCCTAAATATGGGGAATATACATTAAGGATCCCACAGTTCAACATTGAGCTCCAAATGTTATCTTCTATTGGCCTCCCTAAATATTTTAGCCTGATGCCAGCTGAGTTAAAGGAAATTTGTTGAAGGAGGACTGGGGGGAAAAACTGCATATTTTGGTGAGCAAAGAGCAACCTGTGAATCAGGAAGTTCTCTTTGCACTGGGGGCTGGAGGCTAAAAACAACAAAGAGGGTAACAGCCAAGAGAATGAAGCAGGACTTGAGGGACTCACTCACTGTTGCCCAGTTAGTAAGAAAAAGACTAACAACACTGGATGAAATCCTAACTTGGTCTTGATTTGCTCTTCCCTACCAGTCTTTTTTTCTCTAGGCCAAGCCAAGTGTCAAAATATTAGCCTCTGCTAGAGAAACATGTCTCCTCTTGGAACTTTGTATATATGGCAACCCTTTGTGCTGGACTGGACAGAGCTATTTGTGCCACTGAAAAAGACCCTTCAACTCATCCTGCTCTGCATATCCTTTAGGAAGGGCAAGTTGGAAAGGAGGATCCACTGGCTGGCAAGGACAGAGGTCCCAGGTCTTCACATTTTCCAGAAGTGCTAGAATGTATTATGTGAATTTAAAGGAGTTCAACTGTAAGGCTCTAGTTTTATAAAATATTTAGGCTTTTTGAGTTTTTGAAAAAGTATGATTAAGATTCAGTCTCTATTGTTGTATTCTTTTAAAAATGTAAATCACATGGATACTGTATGTGTCAACATGTTTCCTTGGAGGATCACTTTGTTTCCTGTGAAAGGTGGTGAAAGTACCATCCTCTTTATCTCCCATTTATCACTAAGCAGTTTGACTACATACCATTAGGTTTGTATTGACTCTCAGCAAGCATATAGATGGAACTTCTCTAGGATATCTCTTCAGTCTGATCCTTCAGGGCTCCCAACGGGGCACCCAACCCATCATCACTGTAATCAGGTCCATCCACCTTAGTGCTGGTTGTTCTCCTTTTTTCCACCTTTCCCAGATTAGAGACTTCTCAAGGCTGCTGATTCTTTGCATAATGTGTCCAAAGTAGGATCATTTGATCCTGGTAATTGTACCTTGAGTGAAAACTCTGGATTTTTCTTTCTTTGATCCATTTGTTTGTTGTCTTGGCTATTTCTGAAGTCTTCAATTCTCTTTGTACTCTGCTTCTTCAAAGTCCATCTTTCATGTCCATAGCATCACAGGAAAAAACACTGCCTGTTCAATTTTTTTAATTCCACCTTAAGAAAGAGAGATGTGCCCAATTTAAGATAGTGAAAGTACCTAATAGTCCTGCCTTTTTTCTCCACAACCATCTGTGAAGTGGATTGGGCTAAGAAAGAATGGCTGACTTAAAGTCACCCAGCCAGCTTTTAATTCTAATCTTGGTAGTGACATGGCATCTATTTTTTTCAAAGCTTTCATTGTCATAGCAACTGCTACTCTGCAATAATTTTTTTATGCTGCTTTTGATAGTCAATCCTAAAAAGCAGAAGTGATCCATTACTTCATTATCAGTTTGAATGCTGGTCACTATACCTATTGTCATTAGTCTGGGGGTCTTTATATTTGTCTCATTTTTTTCACTCCTTGACTTTTACTGGAGCTTGCAAAACATTTCCTTTTTCAGATCTGGAATAACATCATCAGTATAGCACAGGTTCTTTGTCTCTTCCTTCAGTTTTAAAATCATACTCATCTTCCAATTGAGTATCCTTCAACAGATATTCAGCATATAGGTTGAATAAGGGAATAGTACACAGCCTTGTCTGTCTCCTTTGTTGACCTGGAGCCAATATGTTTAGCCAATATTTTTCTCCATGTTCCATCTGGAGTGTGGCCTCTTTGACCTGTAAGTTTCACATGAAGATAATATATTTCCCATTTTCCAAAGCATGTTCCAAAGTCTAACATGACCAAAGGCTTTTATAATCAATGAAGCACACACTATATTTTTATATTGTTTTTGCAACTATCCAGTGTGAATTGGCAAAGTCTGTTGTTTTAGAAAAGGTAAGCTTGAACATGGCATTTCCCTTTCTACTCAGGGCTCTAACCTGTGTTAGATAATTGTAAGTATTATTTTGCTAAAAGTGAAATAAGAATACTGTGCAGTAGTCTGCATACACTATTAACTCTACCTTTGGTATTGGTATGTAGACTGACCCCATCCAACCTCTTATTCACTGTAAAAAGGTAAATGCCAGTTGTATCTGACTCTAGTGGGTGGTGCTCATCTGTTTCATAGCTGAAGAGCCAGCGTTTGTCTGAAGACACTTCCATGGTTATGTGGCCAGCATGATTATATACTGAGGTGCATGGAACACTGTTCCCTTTCCCACCGAAGGCGATACCTATTTACTTGCAATATTATATGCTTTAGAACTGCTAAGTTGGCAGGAGCTGGGGCAAGTAACAGGAGCTCACCCTGTTACATGGCAGCGCTTGAGTCTTGAACTGCCAAGCTGCTGACCTTCCGGTGGACAAGCCCAGTGTCTTAACCACTTGGTCGCCATCCCCTGTTATTCACTGTGATGTTCTCCAAATCTGCTGGAATAGTTTGATTAGAATCTTTATAAATTGCTTCCAACTTGTAGTGATCAGAGTGCTCATCTAACTTAATTGGTACTTCTAGTACTACAGGTTTTTGTAACTACAGAGAACATCTTAGATGTTAATGACCTTACTATACACAGAATTACATATATTCTTTCCACTTTTAATATTAATTTGAATGTTGCTGTTAAGCAAACCAATCTGAGACTGAAAATTTGAAGTCACAGATATTTTGGAAAACAGTCCTTTTTCCATGTTTGTTTCCATATTTAATATCTTCACAGACACAATAATACTCTTGCTTACCTCTTCTAATAATTCTTTGAAATTCGTTAATTTTTTTCCTGAGATCTTCCAGATTTAGATTCTCTTGGCATTTCTGATTCTCTTAGCAATTTCCACTGTCTCTTCTGACATCAGTTTAGTTTTTTCCATTTTTTAATCTTTGGCAGTTTTTTTACACATTAATCCTTAACCATCTTGATTTCATTGCACAGTTCTTCTGGCTTCCCATCACTGAGGTTTTCAAAATAATATCTGATGTTTTCCTTGAAAAGGGGGATACATGGTCAAGATTAAACATATAATACTCTTTAAAATATGGAGATCCATTGCCTAGTATGTTTCACTTCACAATCTGGGATTTAAGTCTTTTAGTCTATTTTCCTTTTTGAATCCTAAATGCTTTGACATTAGCTAATCTAAAAAATCCAAAAGCAAATGAATGACTAACTTCAATCTCTGACACACTTTTAAAACAGTAAGCTTTGCTGGTTGTAAGAAAAATCCCCAAATCCATTTTACAGCAATGTCTTTATTATACCATCACACAAATATGCAAGCTTTCAAGAATGTTGTTTAAAAACTCAATTGTTTGGGGCCAATCCTAAATGCTGTCAGTCTAAGATATTACTTGCTCTTTGCTAACAGAAAAATAAGCTTAAGAGAACTGCATAGGTTTTGATGAGCTGCTTCTGTCCATTTTAAGCACATCAACACTAATCTTTTTCACATTGAGCATGGAATGTGTAGTCAAAAGACAGGAATAACCAGTTAATGTCTTTGGCATCCATATGTCACATTTGGAGACCAGCTGTACTCCCAACATGGGGGAAACAATGCAAAATTAGGGAAGGAAAGTTCTTCTTAATCTGTCCCTGTGTACCCCATTCTCCATTTATGAATCTACCGTAAATATTGCTTACGGTCACATTAAATTGTCAAAATGATTCTGAGTTATAGTTGGCTTTCCATTTCTTACCTTCTAGGTAGAATTTGCTCCACAAGGTAAACAACAGATAGATGTAGCAAAAGAAAAACTATTGGCATGTAATTACATATATATGTCTATGTGCACATGTGCACATGCATATGTATGTGTGTGTATGCCATTTACATAGTCACCAAGTTAAATGAAATATTTGTAAGAGCTTAACAGTAAAATACAATCTGTGTTTACAATATTAAATCATAAAACAGGAAAAAGGATGTCACCCCAAATACAAATATACAGTACACGTGGATTTATTTAAAACAGATACAAAAAAGCACAATAAAATAGATTATCCTCCTTAGACTGTAATGCGGTATTAAAGATAAAGGAGGAGAAAAGCAGTTAGGAGCTTGGCTAGTCCTAAGGCTTTAGCCAGGATATAGCTGGCTAGAGAGTAAAAAATGATTTGTTGTAGGGCTACAACATGTACAATTCTAGTGGCAGTCAATCCTTATCAGCTAAGGTGCTATCTATGGAAGAGGTTCCTGGGAGGAAGAGGGATCCTCAGAGGAGTTTCTTTTGGGCCTAGCCTGGCCCCATCATGATTGGTAGCAGAAGGCCTTCTCTTTTCATAAGCCCTTCAAGGAGCTCTCTTTTAAGGCTAAGGTGCCCTTGGAGAAAGGGGCAACAGAAGCAACTGGCAAGGCGAGGAAGAACTCCCAAGAGGAAAGGGCATCCGGCAAATGCCCTGACAGAGATTAATTGTTCCGGTTGTCATGGGCAACAGGACAACCAGGACATACCAATCCCCACAGTATTGCGTACTAGGAGGCCTCTCTTGCAACTGATAGAATTGGGCAAAACAACTTTCTGTAGTGTCATGTGAGAGAAATAGCTTATTGCTCTAAGTAGCTGGCCCTCTCAGGTCTTCGTGAGCCTCATAGGGAGCAACAACTAAGACACTTCTGCAACTTGTACCTGTCTTGTCAACTCAGAGACATGCCTCTGAAAACAGGAGGATGAACAGTCTGCAAAACTTTGGACCCACATGGATAAGTTGTCCAAAACTGAGGGGGTAACTTTCAGCAACTACGGACAACTGGCACAGCCAAATATTTTGAGAGAAAGAAAGGATTAAGCTTTTTTTGCAGCCATTAAACTACTGCCCATTTATCTGGCATCAGACAAGGGAGAACTCAGCACAAAGAGATTAGCCAGGAGGCACACAAAGGAAATTCAGGGGACCCTGAGAGGAAGTTAAGAAAGGCAGATATATTGGACAAAAGGTGGCTAGAAATAGTGCAAAATGCCAGGGTCTTTGAGAGAAAACAGCAAAGAACCCAGCAGAGAAAGCAAGGTCACCTTTTATCTGGAGAATTAGTGATGGGCTGATGTAGAAACCCAACTCTCTGACCCATCTGAATTGCCAAGCAGTGGAATTGAAGCCACACTGGATCAGAGAACACCCATAAGAAATAAACCAAAATATCCACATAGAATGACTAGAAGTAGTAGTTGTAATGGCTCTTTTGGAGGGAGATTTTGTCACTATTACAGTTTACCCAAGAAAACTAGGCAGCATAGCAATTCTCTGCCTAGTTCCAAAAGTTAGACCACAGTAACATGATAGGAAGATGCTCGGCAAGGCACCATGAAATGAGGCAATTCTGCATCATTTTCAGTGCAATACTCTTAAAACTGTTACCCACTAGCAATGTTTTCTTGTTTGATAAAACATAAAAAGCCTTACGTCTACTGCCCCTTTTGAGACTCTGTTGAAGCTGGCAATTGATAAAGGAGAGCAGCTTCCCCAAACATAGCCTGTGCTATGCCTGTTGAACTCTAGTTCAGCAGTGGATGTTTCAGAAAGCATTGGCAGCCAAACAGAAAAGGAATGCAACTTTCATGGAAGAGCGTTAAATGGGTGGGGATGTTATAGCAGAATGGATGCAGGTAGAGCCAGCAAACTAAGTGCCAATAAAATTTATACTGCACAAATCTTGTTCTGCTTGTATTTACCTCCTCTCCTTTAAAAAAAATCTTAGCTCTACATGGCAACAGATTACAAACCTATGTATTGGGTAGCAGGTTTGCTGAACAGGACTGCAAGATGGTTCTTCTCAATACAATAAGATATACAAATATCTCACTGAGGAGAAGCTGAGACTCCCCAAACTGGACTACTACAGTGCCCAGACCAAAACAACTTAAGACCTGAGCAGACAACTGGACAGTTCTCTCAGCCCCCACACTGTTAATTCTCTCCTGGTAAAAGCATCTTGCTTCCTGTGAGCAACTGACCAATTAAAGTGCTTGCATCTTAAGGGACCTGGTGACCCATCTCTTCATCTCACCTTGGAGAGTGCAGGGGAGGATGGGAAGAAATTCTGCCAAGGAATGATTCAGGCACACAGCTGGGGGAGGAGCTGAACATCTCTTGGGTGCCAAGAGAAACTGATTAGTGGCCAGACCATCCAGCATTGTATTGGATCACCTGCCATCAGATTCATTTCCCTGCATTTGAACGACCCTCTATGGACAATTTGATTTCCTGGGGAATAAATGAAGGGCGGAGCAGGGATAAACGAGGCTCCTCCACTAATTTTTGAAAGCTGGGACCTGCCCAGCCATATACAGAAATGGGTTCTAGATAGGGAGATTCCTGGGACAAGCCTAATGCTGCTACTCTCCTCTGTAATGGAATCTTTTCCCTCATCTGGCCTTGTGCCTCCTGAAGGATTTGCCCACTTTGCTCTGGCCACTCTTGGATAGTGCCCTGAGAACTACTCGGTGGAACCAACTTCCCATTCAGGCTTTGTAAACTGATGGAAATACAAACATCTCCCACTTGAAGCTTATGACAAGGGAGGGAAAAAAAGCGAGCTGTCCTCTCTGGGCTACATGATGACCAGCCCTGACCGTACACAAAGAAAGGATGTTCAGGGGGGACATCAATGCTCACTTTGCTCTGCTGCTCTCCAACTACAAAATGCAACATTACAAAGCCTTGCCAGGGGCTTTCCTGAATGTCCACCACTGTGCTGGAATCGATCTTGAGGCCACCACTCACCTCTGCACTACGCACAAAGTCTTGGGTTTGAAGATCTTCAACTCGCTTGAGCTCTCCAGTAGCCAACTGAATAATAGCTCCTTTCATGAAGTGGGAGGGAAGATGACCCTGGGAATGGGTAAAAGCTGCTTCCAGCTGCACCTCTTGGGGTAATATGTCAGGGTTCACTATTTCCAGGCCCTCCTGAATTGTTGGCTGAAGGGATCTTAGGATTGGTTTGCCATTGACCAGAGTCAACCCTTTGATATTTTGCCTAGAGCAGAGTGGTTCCTCAGGAGACTTTGCAGACAGTCTTTGCAAGTGGTTTTTTTCAGCAACTTGTACTGAGTTCCTCCTTGACTCCTCTTTCTGCTCTGCAGCATTACGGTGGGACAAGTTAAGAGGGCTGAAGTTGTCCTTCTGCTGAGCAGAACAAATAGGATATTCTGAGGAAGACAGTACCCCTACTACCCTCTGTACTTCTAGGTCTGGAGTACTTGGCTGAGATGGCACTGAGACTTCCATTCTCAAAATCGGAGTACTTACACCGTATTCCTCAGCAGTCCTTGGCCATTGCCCTTCAGCTTCACTCTCTTTTACCCCCACAGCAGATCTCTGCGGACCATTCATTATAAATCTTTTGGGATCAAGCTGCTTCTCCTGAAAAGGTTGGTCTGAGTTCAAACCAATGACAGGAGCCTCAAATGCTGAATAACCTGCTGGCAGATGGGACATCTGGTAATAAATTGGAATTTGACCTTGCGAAATGTCCAGAAGCTGGCCTCTGATATGAGGCTGCAGAGAGCTTGAAGGTGAAACAGAGGCAGAAGTTTTGCCAAAATTGGGGGGCATCTGTGAGGGAGCAGAGTCATCAGATAGATTTGGTGTGAAGGGCACAAAATGAGGGACATGAGAGGTGGTGAGGCCAGCTGAAGAAGGCAGCAAGTGGCTGGGGAGGAAGCCAGGAGGCACAGCGTACGGCAGTGAGTAATGTGACCCCACAAACTGCAAAGGAGTGGCAGAGAGCTGCGTGTAATGGATAGGCGGATACGGGATTGCCGGATGCTGCTGTTGGGGCTGCTGATGAAGCAGCTGCGAGCTCACACTGTAAGCAGGTGAGACCGGGCTCATGTTCACCACCGGGGCGAAAGTGGTTGGGGGCACAGCCACCTTGTACAACAAGCCGTAATGGTCCACAGTCAAACTGGCCACAGTTTCGCTGGAGTTGTCGACGGTGCTGTCGCCGCCGGGCTCGCTGTAACGCGAAGGCGCGCGACTCTGCCTGACAGCGGTCGCGTGAGGCCACTCCGACAAGGCTTCCCCCCCTGCAGCCGGGTCGCGCTCTACCGACCTGCCCGGCTCGTCGTCGCCGCCACCGCTGGCGGGCGCGGGCAGCTCTCGCTTCTTTGGCGGGAGGCAGCCCTGCCCGCGTTCCTGGGCCGCCCGCATGGCGCTCGGTTGAGGAAGGGCGGCCTCACCTACGGAGGCAAAGAAACCAGGCGCGTTAGAGGCCGGCCGGCCGGGTTGGGGTCTCAGCGGGCATCCAGCACCCTCTGCTCGCTCACCTGTCTCTTTGGCGTCCGCCTCCCACGCCGCCGCCACAGCCGCCGCGACCGGACTCCATCCCGCTACTGCCGCCGTCCCGGCCCCGCCCTCCACCTCTCTCGGCGCGCCGGAAATGCTTCGAACGTGATGCCAGCGAGGCGCGAGAGAGCGCGCCGCAGTGACGTCATTACCAGCCGGCGGTCGCCGTAGCAACTCCACAGGGGTGAAGTGACGCTGCTGCCGTCGCCGCCGCGCGCTGAAGTCTCCCTCTCAGGGCCGCTCTTTGCTTCGACCAGCCCGCGAGCTGGTTTCCCCCCCGGACAGGGTCAATCTGCTCGGCCCTAAGGGCGGCCCCGGCCCGGCTCTCATGTCTTAGGTTCTGCTCTTAAGCTTGACCGCGCTGCGGAATTAAACCTTTTCGAAACCATCACGCAGCCTAAGTTTGCTGCGAGCGCCCCCTGCCCCTGGGGAAGGGGCAGCCCCGGACAAACCCGACGTACCAGCAGTAGACACACGCACCCCCCCGCCGGGGTCGAAGCTCGGTTGGACATTTCTCCGTTTCCGAGGAAACGGCCCCGGGCGCCTTGCCTGTGACGGAGGATTCGGACCCAGGATTTCCTGCGCCTTGTTCAGCAGCTGGCTCACCCAGTCCGCTGCAAGGCTGCCGTTCAACACCCGAACTTTTAACAGTAACGTCGTTGCCCCCTGCATGCCAGACTCAGAGGGACCAGCCCCAGAGGAATCCTGCGCAGAGCTAGGGGGGAAGCATTCACTGGCGGGATCATCCGCGGCGCTTCGTTACAAAAGCGCCGCTCTCATCCTTCCCACTTCCGCGGTAGCCCGAGGAGAGATGTATCTCCGAGCGGAACCTTTACGCCCTCAGGAAAGCTCCAGCCGGACGGACATCGCCAGCACAACGACCGCGGTGACTCGGCAGGGGTCTGACGTCATCACTACCTGCCGCGGAGCGGTCGTCGTGTTCTCCACCTCGGATGCCTCCGCTCGAGAAACGAGTCCTGCGGGAAGTTGCTACCGTCGCACGCTCAGCGAGAGTTGCCGGACCCCGAAAGGGGTTCATCTCGGAGGCTACCGCGTTGAGAAGTCACAGCGGGTAATCGCCGCGCCCAGAGGAAGAAAAGCCAGCAAGTGCCGGCTGCAGAATTCCTCCGCCTGCGGTATCGGTGCTGAGGTTCCGCCGCCGCCATTTTGGATGCCAGGCTCCTGCCGCTTCACCGCCATCGCCGCAGGGACCCGGCCCGGTGAGTTGGAGTTCAGGGAACGGTGGGGGAGTGGACGCTTCTTCCTAAGACGGCGGCGCGTCTCGACTCCTCTCCCGGAGCTCATCGAGTCTTTCCCGGCCGCCAGGGCCTGGCCGTTTCCCGCCGGGGAGGTGTGGGGCCTGGGCTTAGTCTCAGTGCCTGCTCCTCGGTGCGGAGCTGGGTTCGGCTCATCCGTCCCCTTCCGTCTCTTGCCGGGCTGCCCCAGAGAGCCAACCCGGCCCCGAGGACGCCCGCCTACTTTGCTCTCCCTCTCGAGCAAACCCTCAACGCCCAGCGGACCCACCGGCTTTGCCGGATTGGGGGGCGAGCGGCTGGCTCTCCTCCGGGAACGTCCGATAGACGTGACTTTCGACATTGGGACCGGCCTCCGGAGATTCTCCTTCGTGTTTGTCTGAGTGGCCTTTTTGCAAGTTAGTGTTCTCAGTGTTCTGACCGTTTCCCTTAGTCAAAGTGGTTCAGCCTTCCTCTCCGCAGGCATTCTGCTTCTTCCAGCTCATGCCGTTTTCAGAAGTGGCGACGAGTTGTCCGCCGTTTTCGAGAGCAATCGATGAGCTGTGAACTTAAAAGGATAAGACACGCAAGGGAATGAAAAAGTCTCTTTCAAAATCCTGAAGATAAGGGAAAGCAAATAGGGAAAATGCAAGAATTCTTTCAAGCACACTTATTAAGTTAAATGTTGGGTAAATAAGCATCATGCCTTTGGTTAGCAT
The DNA here is from genome assembly GCA_032468055.1 of Acrochordus granulatus. Taxonomy (NCBI): domain Eukaryota; kingdom Metazoa; phylum Chordata; class Lepidosauria; order Squamata; family Acrochordidae; genus Acrochordus; species Acrochordus granulatus. The sequence continues at coordinate 59,455 of JANHZU010002163.1, read as the reverse complement.
TTTTGTTGGTGTTGCCATTTGGGAGCATCTTGTGACTCAACTTGATTTTATTTGCAGTACTAGATATTGTGATGTGAATATTAGGATGGGATTGTACTCCTCAGGTTCAGGTCTGTGACCTGGAGCATTTTCTTGAATTCATGGCTCCTATGAGAGCAGCAGCTACCTCCTATGGATGGCAGAGCCTTTGCTCAGTTTCAGCTGATTCCCCCAGTTCAAATTTTTGGAACAGCAGTATTTATTTTTTAATTTATATTAAATAATATTTATTTATATTGTTTATATAATACAACTCAAGGCAGTGAACGTCTCTAATGCTCCCTCCTCTTATTTTTCCCACAACAACACTCCTGCAAAGTGAGTTTGGCTGAGAGTGTGTGACTGGCCCAAGGTCACCTAGTTGGCTTTTGTTGCTGAAGTGGGACTAGAACTGTAGTGTCCCAGTTTCTTCTACCCTGATGTCTTAACCAAAAGATCAAGCCATTGGTGCCTTAATCACTAGACTCATATCACCACAGCATGCTCTACATGGTGCTGCATTTGATGATAATTCAAGAATTGAATTAGTCAAGAATGCAGCAGCATAAGTGACATCAGGACCTAGCCACCCTAATCCTAACCCAGTGCAAAAAGTTTCCAGGACTAATTAAAAGTATTGATCTTAACCTAGAAGGCCTAGATTCCTATGTAGTTTTCAGAATCATCTTCTTTTCCAATTAGAATCAGCCCATTCTGTGTATTCCAAGTCCATACCTCCATAGGAAGGTGAAAATTGTCTTGTGTCGTTGATTAGGCTAGAAGAGTGACAGGACCAAAGGCAATTTATACAGTCTATGGTTGAACTGGAGAAATTTAACCTGGGTACCCCAGGTTATATATTAACTATTAGATTACCCTAGCTGTCCACATGGATATTTTGGGTTACTGCAGCCAATTAAGCCATAGCCACACAAGCCATATTTTAGAGTGATACATGAATCCAGCCTTATACATTACATACTTTCTGCATAGAATTCCCACAAGTCTTATTATAGAAGCAATCAATGTTGCTTCATTTGCTGAATAGTTTCCTAAGTCATAGGCTGAACCTAAATAATGAACATAGATTTGAAGACTGCTAAGACAGGTGTCATTGAACAATACATTTTGACTTGGGTTAGCAGAGCTTTGCAAGCAATAGAAAGTACATCTTAGATTAAGATTTTGGAAGAGCTAACTTTAAACAAAATTGCTTTTGGTAGCTGGGAGAGAGGGCAGTTGATAATTAATGATGCTTTTGGATCTCATCTCTGTCTCGCTCCTTCTGAAAAACAAATAGTGTGATGAGAGATAGTGGATATAGGTACAGAAACATGGTTGGAGAATATGAAGTAAGCAAGTAGAGCTGAGCAATAATCATACTTTTTCTATTGATGTACTTTTAGATTTCTGACAAGACTTCTGTAATTCCTTAGTTCATTGCTTTCTGATTTAGGGAAATTGCTGCACCAGCAAATTACACCTAATTTGTAAAAATCAGTATAAACACAGAGATGTAATTAATCCATTGGAATAACCCTGATCTTGTGGGTTTAATTTATAACACTTTTAAGCTGAATTCACACAATATGCTTAGTCACAAAGTATCCTGTCACCATCTGTTTAATCAGGTGCTTGTTAGAGATGATTACTGAGGTTTTGCATTTTGTTTTAAACTCTGACAAATAGTTATTTAGAATATTTGATTCATAAACATTGTAGTTAGGGGTAAAGTTGTACCAATAAGCAGTGATTCCTACTGTCTCTTCAGTCCTTGAGCTGCTTCTGATGTCTTCAATTAGCTTCAGAGTGAAATTGAACACAGATAGTAGGAAGGAAATCTCTCAATTCCATTGAATTGTTCTAAAGTAAGAAAAAGGAAGGACCTCCAAAATTTCTCATTAGTGATGTATGAGTATAGATTTGGCAATAGAGAATAAGCCCCCTTCTCTTTTTGTGCAACAACCCCTGAGATGTTTGAAATCTGGTTTCATCTCTGCAAAGTCAACTTTTTTGACTTAGGCGAATGTGCCCAGGCATTTTAACAATTTTTTATAGGGTTTGATTTTCCAACCTATCACCAACTATGTATCATCTACAACTGTTACAAGTGGCGTTTCAACTCCCTTGTTCAAATCATCGATAAGAATATTGACCATCACAGCATCCAAGACACAGCCCTATGCTCCCCACTTGATACTTTCCTCAAAACTGAAATAGAGGCATTAATGAGGACTCTTTGGATGCAGCCATTCAGCCAACTTTGAATTTATTTGACTGATATCATATAGCCCCTATTTTTTATTAAGGAGAATATCATTAGGCACTCTATCAAACGCTTTGTGTAATCCATGTATACTTGGTCTAGACTCTATAGAATCCCCCTGAATTTCTAAGCTATTATCTCTTTCAAAGGAATTGAGGACAGTCTGATGTGAATTTTTTTAATAAACTCATATTGGCTTCTGTTAATTGTAATATGCTTATCCAAGTGCATACAAACATGCTAGTTTTATTGTTATCCTTATTATATATAATTTATCCCACCTTTTTTACATATATCTCAAAGTGACAAATATGCCTATGATAGCAGTTCTGGCAGTCCCCAGTTACTGTTGTTAAGCAAGAACCTTATATGACCACAACTTCTGACTTTCTGCCTGCTTCCATATTGACTTTGCTTTTGGAATGCAGGCAGGAAATGTCAGAAATTGCAATTACATGATTGTGGCTCACTGCTACATTATAATCATGAACCAGGTGCTAAGTGCCCAGATTGCAATAATGTGATTGCAGGGACACTGCATTTGCCAGAAGTCCAAGGACCACCTGTATCCTTCTGGAAGAAGCATTCAGTCATTTATTTATTTATATTCCACCTTTATTATTTGTATAAACAACTCAAAGTGGCAAACATATTTAATACACCTGCCTCCTCCTATTTTCCCCACAACAGCAATCCTGTGAGGTGAGCTGGGCTGAGAGAGAATGACTGGCCCAAGGTCACCATGGCTTTCATGGCTAAGACAGGATTAGAACTTATGAACTCGTTGCTAACCTATTACCTTAACTGCTAGAATAATGCATTTCCTACTTGTAAATAAAAGTGGGAAATACAGATACATTCTGTTTTGATTCTAGGAGGTATTCATTTTCAGCGATAGAGATCTTGTTAGTTCCACACATCCATGGGTTGTACTCTATACAATGTTCCTCTCAAGAGTCTGAGACTGCTGGCATGGGATGGCAACCTGAATTAACCATAGGAAATATTGGGAATGGAGTTAAGATTAGCAAGATAAATTATTTTGCTGTGTATGTTGTGTCTATATTCACTTATTTCATCTGTTTTCCATTTATTAGAAGATGCCAGCCCCCATCAGACTCCGGGAGTTGATCCGGACCATCCGGACTGCACGCACACAGGCAGAAGAAAGGGAGATGATTCAGAAAGAATGTGCTGCTATCCGATCATCCTTTCGAGAAGAGGACAACACATATCGCTGTCGGAATGTAGCTAAGTTGCTATACATGCACATGTTGGGCTATCCTGCCCACTTTGGACAGGTGAGCCACCTTCTTTTGGAATGGTAAATAGATGAGCACTCTTTTTCCTTGAAATTTAGACCATGGACATAGAGTATTTGCATTTGATGAGCAGCCAAATGTCTTACAGTTGTTATTCTTTTGAGTCTGGGAGAAAGCTTCTGGAAACTCTTGCAGGAGAAGAAAAGGATCTCACATTGATGGCCAAAGAATATTTCTCCAGGGTATGCGACATGGATTTCTTTTCATGCCAGCTCATGTTATTTCAGCAAAATAAGATAATTTTTTTATTGTTGTTAGCCGCTGAGAGTCTTCGGATTTTGGCGGCATACAAATTTAATTAATTAATTAATGGTAGTATTCAGTGAAATGGCCCTTCCCCAGGTTAATGCCCTCCAAATAAGACTTCAGGTATTAAGTCAGCTTTGACCTGACTTGGAACAAATAGGTAACCTTTCCTACCCCCAGATTCAAGATGCTGCACCTTACCTGTTTCTCATGCCATACTGTTGTGCAGAATTTGTGAAGTACGTCAAAACTAGTCTGAAGTTTGTATAATGGGGCAGCAAAGGCAGCTGCAGATTCCATCTATGATTACATAATTTTTTCCCTGATAAAAATTTTCTGATAAAAAAATTTTCCTCCTATTGCCTGACTGGTATGGCTGCTCCTTCAGAACTGCTCATGGAGTGCATAGTGAAGTTACCGTTACAATGTTTTTGTAGCAGCAGCCACTGCAGATAGAGAAAACCAGTGCTGAGGCTTCACATTAGGCCTTTAAGTTCTACCTGTCTACTCTTGTCTCAGTTGCAATTAAGGTAACTTAAAGCTTTCTCATTTGATTTCACCAAATCCTCGTTTTGGATGTCTCTCAAAATGCTTTTGGAGTATTTGAGATCCAAGGGCAGCATGGGTAATTCACATTTCTGACTTAGTAGTGGGGCACGGTAGCCTAGCAGTTAAGACACCGGACTTGCTAGCCAGAAAGTCAGCAGCCTGAGTTTGAAACCCTGGTGTAACAGGCTGAGCTCCCGTTATTTGCTCCAGCTCCTGCCAACTGAGCAGTTCGAAAGCAAAAATGCAAGTAGATAAATAGATACCACCAAAAATGGTGGGAAAGTAATAGCGTTCCATGCACCTCCGTGTATAGTCATGCTAGCCACATGACCATGGAAGTTTCTTTGGACAACACTGGTTCTTCAGCTATGAAACAGAGATGAACACTGCCCACTAGAATTGGATACGACTAAAAGGGGAAACCTTTACCTTTTAGTCTTTATGTGGATATAATCGTTATGCTATGTTAGGTTTTTGCTTGTTTGATTTATCTGGTTTTCTTAGATTCTATGGATTTTTATTTTAGGTGGCAGATTTGGCATTCATGCTGGGTTTTATTTTTTTGTACTTGTCTATTGAAAACTTATACATGAGCTTTTTGTAATGTTACATACTGTCGTTGGGTACAATTGGGTTGAGCTAGAAGATTTACAGATTGTTCTGTTTTAATTATGTTTTGATTGATTGTTGTGAGCTGCCTAGGATCTCTATCTCTATGTGAGATAGGTAGCCATATTAATGCCATAAATAATTTTTAAAAATAAATTCATCCTGAAGGAATCTATAATTTTTATTGGCTTGCCAAGGCAAGTGGGGAACATACTGAGCTGAAGATGCCTTGAGCATTTCCATACATTTGCACCCCAAATGCCACTCACATTATTCTTTTCTAAGGGAAATGCTGTTTGTTGGTCATCACTGCCCTGTGGATACAGATTTGATTGCTCCTGCAGCAGCCCAGGACTGGCCCAGGCATTTGAAATACAAGCATAGCAGGCAACTAAAGTTCTCCAAGCTCATTTACAGCCTTGAACTATTGGGCAGGGATCACTGGTCATAAATAATAAAAATGCTAAAGCTTAAACATAGCTCCCACTGTCCCATTTGCAGCTGGAGTGCCTAAAGCTGATTGCCTCTCAGAAATTCACAGACAAGCGCATTGGATATCTCGGAGCCATGTTACTCCTGGATGAGAGGCAGGATGTTCATCTCCTCATGACCAATTGCATCAAGAAGTAAGGCTGCTTCCTCCCCTGGGACTGAGGGTGGAAGCAATAAATCTTTATCTAATGCTTGGAACCTGAATCTGAGCGGTGTTTGTTCTCCCACTTCTTTGAATTCCTTAGACAGAAAGGAGAAAGGTGCTGTTCCTGCCTAGACGGTAAGAGACAGCCAGGGAGTTGAATTGAGTTGGGCCTATTGGAGATGCTAGTGAATTACCTGTTTACCTGGGATAGAAAACTTCCTACTCTCTACATGTAGGCTTCTGGAGTATTCGTTATGCGCACCAGGTGACTTGGTATTCAACCTGGAGATTCTTTGCCAGAGGCTTCCAGAAACTTTAACTTTCTCTGTTGGCTGAGAAGCTATTTCATTTACAGCACACACATTGGCAGGAGTTCACAGTTGACTTTGGCTGTCCAGAAACAATATGTGATGCATTTCCTCTCTGGTTCTTGGCTGCTTCTTGGTAGTTCCTTAACCCATTGCTTTCTCCATCTGCAGTGACCTTAATCACAGCACACAATATGTGCAGGGCCTAGCACTTTGCACTCTGGGCTGCATGGGCTCTTCTGAAATGTGCCGGGACCTTGCTGGGGAAGTGGAGAAGCTTCTGAAGACATCTAATTCTTACCTGAGGAAAAAGGTATCTCATTGGGAGTTAGGTTTTTCTGCCATTAGTGACTGGTTAAGTTCTCTTTCTTCTTGCATGCAGATTTTGGCTTACTTCATTTAAGTTGTCAGGAGAAGGAAGGAGGCTGTGCCTATGGAAATTTGCCCTAGATTGTTTCCTTTCGCTTGACAGTGTGTATCTCCTATTCCTGCAGGCTTTTAATCTTTCTACCCAATTTTGAAAATCTCACAACTTGAATAAAATCCAAATAAAGTAGCTTGTTTCTTTGGGGAGCACTGAAGAGGTACTTAAAATCTGCTGATCCCTCCTTTTCATTTATAGGCAGCCCTATGTGCTGTTCATGTCATCAGGAAGGTGCCTGAACTGATGGAGATGTTTTTGCCAGCCACAAAGAACCTGCTGAATGAGAAAAACCATGGTAATAATTGTTTTTAGCCATGGCATCTTCCCACAAATTTGTTCTTCAGTGGTCACAAAATGTGGATTAATGTGCTCCTTCACACAGGTGTCCTTCACACTTCTGTTGTCCTTCTCACTGAAATGTGTGAAAGAAGCCCAGATATGCTTGCCCACTTCAGAAAGGTGAGACCATCTGAGAGTTTTGTGCAGTTGCGTTTCTGTTCTTTTCCTTTGAGCAAGAAGAATAAACTTCTGTTCCTGGTTGTGGCAAGATGGTCCCTGAGCGTGTGCCAGGATGTGTTATTTCAAACTGTGTAGACCTTTCTGCCTGTTAGAGTATCTTTGACTTGTTCTGATTTATGAACAAATGGCTTATCAGATAACAGCTGAAAGAGATGTGTGCCAAGCAGGCGCTGCTGTTGCTGCTGCTTCCATTGCTTAGCCTTGAGGTTGGAGAGGACTAGCCTTTGCCTGCCACCAGTGGATACAAAGGGAGCATGGAAGTGGAATGAAACCAGTTGTCTCCTGGGGAAGATTGCAGTTGGGAGAGGAGGGCCCTGACTGCCTGTGGTTGTGTTGGTGATGATGTTTGATGCTGCAAACTGAGTCTTCTTTGCCCAGTACTTAACTTCATCTCTTTTGTCCCCCTTGTCTGCTTGGAATCCTGCTCTGGTGGGTTAGAATGAAAAGGTAAGAAGGTGCTCATATTCCCTGCTTCCCCTCTCCCCTCCACATGCAGTGCATGCTTGCTATTGGTTAGTGGAGGCAAATGCCCTGCTGTTGCTGATAGGTGTAGCTGCTCTTCTTCTCTGCCAGATTAAGCCTGCTAGTCTAGACTTGAAGAGGCTTGTACTGTATTGCTATAACCACAGCACTTTGCTTAGCAGAGAATACCCTTTTTCTGGTGTATTTTAGTAGGAAATGTTTATGGTGGAAAAAGAGGCAGAGAGAAGGATGGGCTGGGTTCCAAACATTTCAGGGCTGAATTCAGTGGGCTCCTGTTAATGGGAGCCACTTGAGCCTATTCAGAGATTTTGGCCATCAGTCTTGCCCCACTTTACATCTTGCAACTGCAACCTTTTTTATTTCTGTGCTAAGATATGGACTGCTGCCACCATACAGTACTGTATTAAAAAATAAATCCTGAGTGTTAAATATGCTGAGGAGAAACACCAAGTTTCTTTGTGAGAGACTCATCAAATGGAACCACAAGTTTCACAAGTCTGAAATCCAACTCCTGATATCTGTGTTCCTTTCAGCTTGTACCCCAGCTTGTTCGCATTCTGAAAAACCTTATTATGTCAGGCTATTCTCCGGAGCATGATGTTTCTGGCATCAGTGACCCTTTTCTGCAGGTCAGTTGTTTAGTGGCAGGGAGCAGAATTTGCTTGCTCTGCGTCATCTTCAGAAACTTGAGAGGCTTAGACAACAAATGTAATTTTTTACAGGTTCGAATCCTGAGGTTGCTGAGAATTCTGGGCCGAAATGATGATGACTCCAGTGAAGCAATGAATGACATTCTTGCCCAGGTGAGGAAATTATGGGGAGGTGATGATTGGGAGGTCCTAGGCTAGAAACCAGAAAACTGTAAACCACCCTCTGTATTCCAGGTGGCCACAAATACAGAAACAAGCAAAAATGTGGGAAATGCCATTCTTTATGAAACCGTCTTAACTATCATGGACATAAAGTCTGAGAGCGGCTTGCGAGTACGTCACTTTGGCTCTGTGGGTTCCCAAGAGACAGTGGCTGCCACATCAGAAGATCAAAAGTGACTTCCTCAGGAAGGAAAAGTCTTATTGGGGCATCAGTGGGATTTAGCTGCATGCTTTAATTCCTTGGTTAATAATTGTCCTGCCTTGCTACCCCCACTTCCTAGCCCCATGGGACATTTTCTCTTGGAGCGTGGAAAATTCTGACAGGAAGTTCTCTGTCTCTCTGTAGGTGCTGGCTATTAACATTCTTGGTCGGTTTTTGCTCAATAATGACAAGAATATCAGGTACTCCTATCAATGCATCTTCTGGTTGGCACAAACCTGATATCCTGGGTCAGCACAAGCCATCTCTAAGGTGTGACCAGGAATGTATTTTCTGCTCAGTCCAATACAATAGTTATCTCTCCGGGGGTTTTTCGTGCCATGGTGAGATATTTCCATTGCTTAGCAGACCATTTGGCCATTCTGGGAGGTTTGTCTGAGTGGACTTGACTGGCCCTTTGCTCTCTGTAGGAGCCCTTCATTGTGCTGCAATGCAGAGCAGCTACCATCATCTAAAGTGTTCATTTCATGTTTCTCAGGTATGTGGCCTTGACATCCTTGCTGAAGACTGTACAGACTGACCACAATGCAGTCCAGCGACATCGGAGCACCATTGTTGATTGCTTAAAGGATCTGGATGTCTCCATCAAACGGTGAATGAAGCTGGAAGAAAAGGCCAGACTGTGATCCCAGATCACCTTCTAGCTGCCCAGCATTTCTTCTGTTTTGTGGTTGCAGTTGTTTTGTTGTGTGCAAAAATGTGGATCTCAACAGCCACGGAGATCTTTTGAATAATCTACCCACTGTAGTGAATTTCCTTGCTCTGGAGAAAGAAAACAAATGATGTGCCCTAAGAATAGATTGCAGTTTTGCTTATTACTTACATGATTTGGTGTTCTGAACTAAATATTCATTGAAAAGTGTAACATCAGATTTAGAAGTCTTGGAAGGCAGGATGGACTTGAGAGAGCTAGCAGGAATGGTGGAACAGAGGCTATAAAATTTCATGAGGAGATTGCTTTTGCAACAAAAATAAATGCCTTCTATAATTTCCACTTTGTGAAATTTTGAGCTAATCTTGGGATAGATGTGGTAAATTTATTCTTTTGTAAGTGGAGATTTAGGGTATTGGAAGAAAGAAGAGCTGTAAATGGCAATTTGTCATGGAATGTTGTCATTGTACATAGATGTAAAACAGAATGGATATCTTCTGCAGTTTAACTGATTTCTTAATTTTTCAGTGACTAATGAATTAAAACTCTATTGTTCACTTAGCTGCCTTAACAAATCACTGTTCTTAAAGCTGAAGTATTAAAATGTCAGAGACTGATGGTCACTACAGCCCTTAGAAATGATCTCAAGATTTAGGAAATTATCAGAACTGAAGATTGAAATGCACACATGGTTAATTATGCTTAGCCATTCAGGGACAGGAAGGGTTGATTCTAAGTTGGGGTCCATTCAAAATTTGATAATTTCATTGGTGAGGAAACAATCTGGCAGTTTTAAGAGACCAGGCCCTCTTGATTCACACAGATGTAGGGTGATGCTTGAGAATGACCTAGTAGACATAAGTCTGGGTGTCATGGTTCTTGCAGGGTCCCAGCTTCTTTCCTCCACATTGGGTGAAGTTCTGATATCAAAAGGTCATAAACCATGTATCAGTTTATGATGGTACCCAATGACAGATTAATCCATTTCATCTTTCCCAGGCGCGCAATGGAACTCAGCTTTGCTCTGGTGAATGGGAACAACATTCGGGGAATGATGAAAGAATTGCTGTATTTTTTGGATTCTTGTGAGCCAGAGTTCAAGGCAGATTGTGCATCAGGAATATTTCTTGCAGCAGAAAAGTAAGATCTCTTTAAGAGCTTCCTTTGATTTATTTCTGGCCAGTCTTGGCACACATTCTAGTTGTAGGAAAGTCTGTGCTCTCCAACTGGTTGTATAGGGAGCTTTACCTCAGAATATCTAAAAAGGCTACCTTGGGTTTCACTGGTGGATGAAGAAACTTGATTGGAGAGCCTTTGCACTAAGCAGAGGAAGTACTGGATTCTTTGCCTTCATCATGATTTTTAATATAACAGAGCTTTCTTCTTACTCTACCACCCCATTCTTTGTTGCTGGGTTGAAGAACATGAAAATTGGATTCCATTGGATAAAGATGGTACATTTGTATGCTTGAATCTTCTTGTAAGGCCATTGTGAATTGAGCCAAATAGTAATGGTGATCATCACTCTCTCATAAATCTCTCTGCCCCATTGCAGGGATTAACTTCATAAATTTCTGCAGTACAGTCAAGATTACTATGGGGAAATTATGGAGAAAATACCGGTGCATAATCCTTTCTGAGCATATGTTTGTTGATTTTCCAGATATGCTCCTTCTAAACGTTGGCACATAGATACAATCATGCGAGTCTTGACAACGGTAAGTGCTGTCTTGAGAATGACTTCTACAAAGGCAGGCACTGTGATTCCAATAGATTCTTGTTTAGTGGCTATAGAATAGGATCTTGCTCTGCTCTTCGTAGTCTGGTTGGCTGATGCTGTGTATTTGAAGGGGGCTAGGGACTAATACTGCTGCATGTAGGCAAGGAGATATGAGAGGCACTGGTTGAGGAGGGTGTGAGGGAGGCATGTGGAGGATGCATGTGGGGCACAGTGTGAGTCATTGAGGGTGCACAGGGGTGTGAGGGAGAGTGCATGGGCATGCATGAGTGGCCATTGTGGAAGCACAGAGGGACTAGGAAAAGGTGTATGGGCAGGGGAGATTTACCTCGGTGACTTGTGCCCTTCCCTTCTGCTTTCCCATTGACTATGAATAGGAAAGTCACAAATGGCAAGCACGTGATCACAATCGTTAAGTGAAAACAGTTGCCAAGCATCCAGACTGTGATCATGTGAATGTGGGATGGCTGGAACTCTGAGGATTGGATGTAACTATCATTCATTCAGTGTCATAATAACTTTGAACAGTTGCTGATAGAGCTGTTTTGAGGAGAGTTGGATAGTGGAATTTTGCAAATTATATTGTTGGTTTAGCATTTTATTTTATTGGCTTAATAATATCTGTCCATTTGAAATCAGTCAGACTCTAAACAACTTAACAGAGTCCTGAAACCTTACATTCTGTTGTATTTTTATATATTTCACCCTCAACTTTAAAAATGGAGCTATATAATTTGCTGGCCCATCATTTGTTGCTTCCCCAATAGAAATCTCTTTCAGAATGCCAATCCCTGGCTGCAGAGTAGTACCCCACCTCTTCTCCACCCCCCTTTCCAGGCAGGAAGCTACGTTCGTGATGATGCTGTGCCCAACCTTATCCAGCTCATTACCAATAGCATGGAGATGCATGCCTACACTGTACAGAAACTCTACAAAGCCATCCTAGGAGATTATTCCCAAGTAAGTACTGTGGGTGTGGGTGGAAAACTTTTTTGATTGTCTCTGAACATCGCTGAGGTCACTTTCCATCTCCTCTGTTAGCAACCGCTGGTGCAGGTGGCTTCCTGGTGCATTGGTGAATATGGAGATCTCTTGGTATCTGGTCAGTGTGAGGAGGAGGAGCCAATCCAGGTTTGTTGACTGGAGAAGGAAAGGGATACTCTACTTGAAGGAAACAGTCTGGTATGGTTTCTGGGACATTAGCTTTGGGGCAAGTGGCTCCTTTCCCAACTTTCTTACATTTATCTGCATCCTTGGTTTCCCCAGGTCACGGAAGATGAAGTCCTTGATGTTTTAGAAAGTATCCTTGTCTCCAACTTGACAGCGTCAGTTACCCGGGGCTATGCCCTCACTGCTATCATGAAACTGTCAACACGGTTCACTTGCACAATCAAGTGAGTTCTCCAGGGTATGGAAGGGCTTTGCCTGTGCAGCTGAGTCTCTGGAGCTCTGCCGAGAAGCTTCTAGAAAAAGCTAAACTCTCCAGGAAGCTGACATTTGGAAAAGGCATCTCCAGTGCTCTCTTCTCTGTTGAATCTCAGAGGAATAAGTTGTGACAGAGGTCAGACGTTTCCATGGGTAATGTATTCAATGCCTCCAGAGCCATGGTAGTTGCATCTACACTCTGCTGTAGTGAAAGGGTTGGGACTGTATGCCTGCTAAGTTAAACTCTTTTCTGCTACCTTTCTCCATTGCTTCTCTCTCCTCTCCATCTGCAGTCGCATTAAGAAGGTAGTTTCTATATATGGCAGCAGTATTGATGTGGAGCTCCAGCAGAGGGCAGTGGAATACAATGCTTTGTTCAAAAAGTATGACCACATGAGGTAAGTACTGAAGCTCCAGGAGGGGTGGTGTTGCCTTTCCAAGCTCTTCATTGTCAGGTGGTAGACTTGATTAAAGCACTCTTTGTATTATCTTTGTTTAGTGGGATGGGAAGAGCATCCAACAATCCATTGCCTCGTTCTTCCAAAGCATACTATAGTCTGGCAGTTACAGAGTACAGTATATTTGTAATCTCTTCCAAGATTTGTAGGCTCCTTGTCCTTGTGTAGCTAAGCTATTTACCACTGGAATTTTTGGAATATATTGTTCATTCCCCTAAAATGTATGTCTCTAGGTCTTAGACACAACTTTAATTTATCTTTGACTCATTCTGAGGCCAAGAATGTCCTCTCTTTGGATTAAGAACACAGATTACACAAATATTGTATCAACACAAAATATATATTAAAGGATACTGATCAGCAAGTAAACCTAACATCATCAGTCAGTGCATTTTTCAGTGAATATAGAGCTGGTAAAATAACTGTTTACTACTGTACTGAAATAATGAGGTGCTCTCTTGAAGAGCAAAATGCTTCTTTAGACAATAGTTAAATTATTATCTCCTAACTAGTTTATATGTCACATTTCATGTTTGAGCAGATAGTAATAGACAGATAACAGGAGATATCTAAGATTATCTAAGAAACACATCTGAAATGTAAGGATAGATATCCTGAATCTCTCAAGAGTGTTTCAACTGTAACTTGCCACTTCCTAAATTCTTTGCAAACTGCATCTCTGGCTGGATTCACATATTCTAATAAATTCTAAAACCAGATAAAGTAACACCGTTTTTCTGTTTATGTAATATGTTGTACATATTACAGAGAACCCCTATTATCGATCTGTTTGTTACCTCTTAAAGACACATCACAAATGCCTGCCACCAAGTGAAAGAGACTAGCTGATGGCTTGTTGTGAGTCTGCTACAGAAAAGCATTTTTGGCCATTCTTTTTTTTTTTTCAGAGAGACCTTCTATGGAACAGGGGCAGTTGCCTTCTACTCCAGCCTTCCACATGTACAGAACCATAGAATTAAAGTTATCTTGTTTCTTTGCAGATCAGCCCTGCTTGAACGTATGCCAGTTCTGGAGAAATTGGCAGCTAATGGTCCTACAGATGTTACTCAGCCCAATGGGGAAGCAGAGCCAACTGTTTTGGAGACCAAGCCTCCCCTTTCCAGCCTGCCACCAGTCAGCCAGGTAAGAAAAGTGAACCTTTTCTGGAATTCTACCCCGCTGCAATAGCTGGCTGAAAGAGCAGGTTCCACTACCTTAAGAGCGATTGATGGTTTTCTTGCTATACCTCTTCAGAAACTCCTCCTTCCATGGTGCTAGGCAGGGCTTAACTGCTTCCATGGTTGCTTTCTTCTGAGTTACAGGCTTTTGTACAGGTATGTTAATAGGTTGCCTCTGTGTTTTTCATTAGGCCAATGACCTGCTGGATCTTTTGGGGAGCAATGACATCACTCCTGTCATAGCAATGGCTCCTTCCAGCAAGGCAACTTCTGCTGGTGGGGAGCTGCTGGACCTCCTTGGAGATCTCAATCCAACAACAGGTGAAGCCCTGTGTTCAGGCAGGAGAAGAATAGATGTTTGAAGCCCAGGTTTTGGGAGCTATAGTGCTTTCTATGTTGTTTTTGTAGGTCTTCCAGCTCCTACCCCACAGATACCGCAGCCTCCATTTCTGTTGGATGGACTTTCCTCACCACCCATCTTCAATGATATACCTTCTGGTAAGAATGTAGAATTCTCTGGACTTGAGGAGTTGGGCAGATGAATGGAAGGGAATCACTAACATGTAGAAATGTATATCCCTCCTTTCTACTGAAGATATGTCTCAAGATGACAGATTGTAGCCCCAATTAAATACAAAGAAAATTGCTGATTAAACCTACTCCAGCAAACAGTCCACCTTAATTTGTGGTGTAGTGGGGATTATGGTGCAATATTATCTAATGAAGCTTGGCTTTCTAGAGCCAGTGTGGTATAACGGTGAAAGCGTCAGACTAGAAATCAGGAGGCTGTGAGTTCTAGTCCCACCTTAGGCAAAAAACCAGCTGGTTGGCCCTGGGCCAGTCACATTCTCTCAGCTCTAGGAAAGAGTCAGTGGTTAACTCATTCTGAAAACCTTGCCAAGAAAACTGCAGGGACTAGTCCAGGCAGTTGCCAGGACCCCAAAAGTAGAAAATAGAATGAAACAAAAGCCAGGCTTTCTCCCACAGTATGGTTCCTCATATCCTGCCTGTGAGGGTGCTGGAATCTGAGGATCTTCTGAAAAATAAGGAAGGTTGCAGGCATCCCCAGGACTTGAACAATGCTGCTTCTCCACAGGCATTCCTCCAATTACAGCCTACAATAAAAATGGGCTGAGGATCGATTTTGCTTTTGAGCGCTCCAACACCAACCCCAGCGTCACCATCATCACCATACAGGCCTCCAACAGCACTGACTTGGACATGACAGATTTTGTTTTCCAGGCTGCAGTACCAAAGGTGGGTCAGGTCTTTCAGGTGGGAGTAGGGCTAACCTAAGCTGTGGTTTTAAAAAAAATGGTCATCTGAAGACAGATGATAGGCAGCCTTGTGGCTGGCTTGGCATTGCCCTGGAGTCTACAGCCATTGACAGGAAATCAGCATAGCCCTCTATGTGCTCTCTTCTAGACGTTCCAGCTGCAGCTCCTATCTCCCAGCAGCAGCAGCATCCCAGCATTTAACACAGGGACCATCACACAAGTCATCAAAGTCCTGAATCCACAAAAGGTATGCAAGGGGCCTGCAGCTGAGGCAACTTTCTAGCCTCCCTTCAGATGGCCTTTACCAAGGGTGGTTCAGGTGAATAGGAAGGTATGGAGGACACAAGAGAGCCTTGAGCAAAGGAAGACATGACATTTGGATTTTTCCTTTTTTATCTTCTTGGGATCCCATTTAGCCAGTGTTAGGAGTTGATTCCTCTCCACCCCTACTTAAATTTTCCTCTCTGTTTCTGTGTAGCAACAGCTCCGCATGCGGATCAAGCTGACATATAACCACAAGGGCTCAGCAATGCAGGACCTGGCAGAAGTCAACTCTTTCCCCCCCCAGTCCTGGCAGTGAGCTGTGGCCCTGCTCTCCTCACCCTACCTGGTTGGCCAAAGGAACATTGGGCAGAGCCTGTGACTCCAGAGATCCCCTAATCTTACCATGACTGGGGAAGCTGCTGCTGCAGAGGAGGAAGACTGACCTTGCTCATCCTGAAGCACCTCTCTCAAGAACCTTCCTTGCGCACTCTCTCTCCCCCCTCCTGAACTGCTGAGTTCCATCCACCACAGACACCACATTCCCTTGTTCTGGGAAGGGGGGACACATTAGGACATGTGCTCTCTCCCCTCTCCTGTCAAGAAGGGGGCTGCTGCTGCTGCTGCCACCTTGTCTCTAGCAGATGGGTGGGTGAGATGGGTTTGGCTTGGCTTCTTCTTACCAGGTTACCATCTTTAGACACTTTTGTTCAAGTTCAAGGAAGCTGGTGCCCTTCTTTTCTCCTTGGGATCCCCTAATGTTGGGGCCCTTTTCTATACACGACTGCACCCTTAGCGAGCAGTGGCTTGAGCCCTATACGGATCTGCTGTTCTGGACAGAAACCCTGTTTAGAGGATTTGACAGGACAATGGGCAGTGAAGCCAAGCCCATTTTGGGCCATGCCCTTTGAAGAAGCATCATGATGGACAAGACTGACTGCTCTAGCAAGTCATTTTTCAATGTGCCCCTAACTCAAATCTTGGACCTCTTATGTTTGTTCCTTGGCTGTCAGCTGTGGTAGGATGAGTAGAAAGGAAAGGCGTGTTCCTGGGCAAACTGCTTAGAGATGGAGGGGGGGTACCTATTAGCTGCAGAACGACTCATCTCAAAACTCCACTGCAAAGCTGCTTCCTGCTCCAACCCCCCTTCATTTCCTGAGTCTGTCAGTCCTGGATTCCATTTGAATTTGTTCTTCTGGGACATTTGTGTTGTATCTGTAATAACTGGCACTGAAATAAAGACCATCTGGTTTAATGAGATGTCCTCCTTTTAGTAACAGGTTTTGCATTTTCATGCCCAAATGGAGTAATGCAGTGATCTTGTTTTGGAGGTAGGGTCCAAAAATTCAGCAAGATTTCACAAGAATTAGTCCTAATGCAGAAGTGAAAGACTAAGAGAACTGTTTATAAAATAATACTTTGTGCTCCTTTCCTGATCCCTGCCTGTTTTACAGAAAAAGGAGTGGAATATGCGTCTCGTAAGTATGAAGGTTCTTTGTTTTCCAAGGACTGTTAGAACATAGCAAAGTAAAACTACACAATATTTTATTGCAATGCACATTCCCCACAGGCTATTGATCTGAGTCAACTCCACCCTTCTAGGACTTGTGAGGTGATGTTGCCATGTAAATACCTTTAATACTCAGTATTTTATATTCACTCTTTTAATACTCAATTCTTAAATTGAAAGTTTTTCAAAAAAGCGTCTCAAAAGTTTTTAAATTGGTATACAGCAACGTCTGCTTTCTTCGAAAAGTGCTTGCAGTAGTTGGAAAAAAGTGCTAGTTTACTGTGTTGCTCCTTTTCTAGTTGCTGCCAACCTCCGGACGGGACTCCCACCATGATATACTGCTCACAGTTGTTTGTGGGTACAGTCCTTGACTTATAACCAATCATTTGCCAACCGTTCAAAGTTAGAAAGGATGCTATATAGCCTATAAAGCACTTTTAGCTGCCTTAAAAGGTTGCAATCTGCCCCAGTCAAGTAACATCTCAAACACTTGGAAACCAGTTCACATTTACAACCTGTTGCCAAGTGCCCCATGATCATGTGATCACCATTTGCAATGTTTTCTGCTGGCTTCCCCAGAAAATCATTTTGAGAAGCCAGCAAGGAAGGTTGCAAGTAGGAGGGACAAAGGAGAGCTGAAATCTCTTTGAGGGGCTGCAGGAACAGAACTTTCTGGGATTTCAATTCTGTTCTTACAGTCTTCCCTGCATGGAGGGAAGCTGAAATCCTTTGGTGGGCTGCAGGAACATTTTGAGAGCAAAAGGGCTGTCTGCCAGGAGGATTATCCATGTGTAGCTGAAACTCTGGCAACTCTGCTTAACAACCCAGAAAATTTGTTTAAAACTGCAACCAGGAGTACCAGGATTGTAATCATTGAGCAAAGCAGTCATGTGGGTGTTTTGCCTAATGACCACTCAGCAACTAAAATTCTAATGACAATTGTGGTCATAAGTCAAGGACTGCTCCTAGCTTGAGGTCTGTAGCCCTCCTCACTTTGTCTTGGCATTTAGTCTTGTAAGCTAAGGGCCACCATGGTGTGGCTCACATTACAGTCAGCTACAACACTGCCTTGTATGCCTGTGAGGAAAATTCTGAGGGAACATATGAATGCATGCAGGAAGTGGGGGTGCAAGGCATTTCTACCTGGCTGCAGCTGCTTTTCCAAAGTGCAGAGTGCAGCCCCAACTTCACTCCCTCAGAGTGAGCCAGGCATGCTCCCTTTGTGCTACAGCAGAGGCTCTACGCCATTCCAGATCAAAGGCATGAAAGGGCTACACGGAGAGTCAACTGGCTGGAGGAAAAGGACTCCAAAAGGGGAGAACACTGGGGTGAATTTTGCACATGCCGGGCAAAACCACAGATAACTGCTTGTGGCCCAATGGATCCGGGCATCCCGTTGCTGGCCTTTTTCCCCTGGGCTCCACAGGAACTGCTCCCTCAGCTGAGAGGGGCCAGTAAGCCGAGGCAGTGGAGCCACCCGCCCCTCACGGCCAACTTCCCCCTAGATGGGGCCCGGGCGACCTCCCCATCGACCCGGGAAGAGGCCAGGAGCTGTCTTGCCCCATGAACGGCAGCGCAGCCCCATTGTCAGTTAAAAAAAATAATGTCTTTGTGGAAGAATTCATCTCAAGACTTTTAATTCTGAGAACTCAGCCAAGGATGGTTGAGTTGAACAGGATGTTAAATTATGTCCAAAAAGAATAACTGACATTTGTTCCCCAAAAGATTTATGAGGTCTGCCCCATGGGGAGTTTTATTCTTTGCATCCTCTCCAGCTGAGGAAACAAAGTATCCTTTTAAAAAAATGGTCTTATAACAAATTTTCATTGTATTTCACAGGAACAATTTCACATCAAGTTTTCACAAGGCTTCCCCTGTAGTTACTGGCTGTTCACTGAAGGTAGAGAGTGCCTACCTTGGTCATCCTAAAAGCTGATGGAACATGTCCATTTTCAGAAATAGTTAATGATCTAACCGGCTCTTTAGATAGGCAGTTCTGGGACACAGATCTCAGTCTTTCAAAATCAGCTCACTTGCTGGCCTCAACAGGTGGATTTCCAAGCCAGTGTTTGCCCTATCCAAATGTCTTCTTCTATTGCCAAAGTAAGAATGAAGACCAATCAAAATGCCATGAAATTATGCACAGCCTTTGAATTATCCAGAATTCTTCATCAGGAAAAATAATCCCAAAAAAAGCAGTTCAGAAGACATTCTATTCAAGTAATCGTGGCTGCTGCAGTTTCTGAATATTCATCTGAAGAAATCTGATTAATAAATCTGTACCAGCATTTGGGTCTGATCACAACCTCTGTATCTTATGTGGCATGCAAAATAGTATTTTATTTCCAGTTCTCTAATTTTTGAACCTTGAGCAGCATTTGGAACTGTCCTCTTTTCTCACCTTAAACTAAATATTTTTATAGACTTGCATGGTCTTTATTATGACAGTTTACTTCAGAACCTATACTTCAGAAGAACTCTCACTTCAGTGTAATTTCTGGTGTTTCTTTTCCACCAGGGTGCCAGAGTTGTAAGGCCGAGTGACCTACATGTAAGAATCAGATCTGTGTTAATATGGCAAAAAAATAAGTTTTTAATCCATGTATTCTTTGTAGATTTAAGGCATGCATAAAATGAGAATGCTATTTTATCTTTGGGCAGAAGCATATAGTGTGTAGACAATGTTGCCCACAGTATCCATCGTCCATTAAATTTGGGTCCATTACATGGAGGATTTACTGCAGGATTTACTGAGGATTTACTGAAGCCTCCTGGCAACATTTATGCCGTAGTCCCAGGAGTTGGTACAGAGAGCTTGATAGCTTCCTGTCATTCTTTGTGTGTTGCATATCGCAGATTATGTGGATGGTTAATTCTCGATACCCAAATAG
Organism: Acrochordus granulatus; assembly: GCA_032468055.1. Lineage (NCBI taxonomy): Eukaryota > Metazoa > Chordata > Lepidosauria > Squamata > Acrochordidae > Acrochordus > Acrochordus granulatus. The sequence goes on along the minus strand of JANHZU010002163.1, from coordinate 39,592 downwards.
GTCTAATAGAATGATGAACAACTCTTTTATATCAGTTGATAATTTTCATTTAAAAAATAATCTTAGGTATCTGGGATGTGAATCTTTCTGGTATGTGAATCTTTCTGGTAGAGTTATATAGCATTTCAAAGGATTTTATAATTAATGAAATAATGTTGACAAAAATTAACATCAAGATGATAAGATAAAAATATGAAATTATACTACACTGTAGGAGTGGGTCAGTAAGACTTGAATTCAGCAGTAGGTTAAAAGCTAAAGACTACATTTCTTCAAGTTTCTTTTCTTGCTACTTTCTTTTGATTGTTCACTTTTATTATGCTAACTGTAAACCTTTTGGGTTATGTTCTGCAATAAATAAGGCAGGAGACAAAAGAGGCTGATAAACAGGGAACAAGAATGTATCTGTCCCTGACTCTGCGCCCTAAGCCAGATCTGGGTATAATATCAACTCCACTGATTGAGGAAAGTGGAGATTCTTTATTCTTGAACTAAATGGTCAAAGAAGCAGATTTGTCTTCTATAAAATAACCTGTATGTCCTGAAATAGCAATTTTACTGTTTTTAAACTTATTTTGGTTTTAAGAAGTATACTGTTGTTGGAATCACTCCAGCATTTTAACAAGAAGAAGAATAACTGGCTGAAATCAGAAATATTTTGCCCCCCTGCCCCCCTTTTGGAGTCATTCAGTGGCCCTAGTCAAGTTTAATGAATTTGAGTTTTAGATTTTATTTTATAAATAGTAGAATTTTGAGGAAATGAATAAAAACTCTTCTAATTTTATTTAGAGAAGCAAATGTCTAGACAGTGTTTGAAAAGGGACATTTGTTTAACTGCAACACTGTTTGTTTGCTTTGGGCTTTGTGTCTTGTAGGAAGAGAGGTGTGTGGCAAAAAATCTAGACTATCGCGGCAAAAAAATCAGGAGTTTGCATCTCACAAAAACGTATGCTTTTTAATAAAACCTGTTAGTTGGAAACCACACATTGTTTTTCAAATATGCATTATCCTTTCACAAAAATATCTTGAAGAGTTATCAGACAGATAATTACTTCTGTTCTTTGCTCATCTTTAAAAGAAAATTATCACCATCTCTCTTTCTTTATGTCTTTCTTTCGATAGATGATTTGGAAGTAAGCATTTTAGAGCCAAATTTACCAGCCATAAGACTAGTAAGTCCTACTAAAGAAGACAACCTGAGTTCTGCAAAAGTAAGTCAACTTTCATTTACTTTTTATATTTTTTTAGGTACTGCATGTGAATAGGGTTAATCACCTAGATTTTATTTTTCTTGTGTTTTCACAGTGCCTACCACAGCACACAAATGTCTTGCCAGCTGTTTTGTTAGAGACCTGTGAAAGTTCTTACACAGATAGGGAAAAACAAGATAATAAATCTGATGGTTACAAAGTCAAAGTTCAGATGGAGACAAAATAGACCACCCAAAATAAGGGATCAAGTAGAGGTACATAGTGTGGGAAGAAAACTAAACAGAAGAGGCTTCAGCCATTGTATTTAAACATAAGGTTTGTTCTTAAATTACACCTGTTGCTTAAATTATTTGTTTTTGGCTTCCTAATATCCTTACGTATATGTAGTTTATGGAATTTTTTAATATTTGTCTTAAGTGATTCATTCCTGCTCATGGTGTCCTCATGATGAAGCTTCTGCATTAACTGTTGACATAGGGAAGGCAAAAGGGCATGATCCTGCATGAGGAATTTTTCTTTCTTTCTTTCTTTCTTTCTTTCTTTCTTTCTTTCTTTCTTTCTTTCTTTCTTTCTTTCTTTCTTTCT
>JANHZU010002162.1:207570-218897 GCA_032468055.1 Acrochordus granulatus | reverse complement strand
TGTTACTTGTTTCAGATGTTAGGGACAATCATTTCTACATAAAATTCCGTTGAAAATTATTTTTTGTGAATATTTTTTGGGGCATGGAATGGATCATCCAACTTTCCACTGTTTCCTATGGAAAACTGCGTTTTGGTTTAAGAGCAATTTGGACTAAGAGCATTCTCCCAGAACGGATCAGGCTCGCAATCCGAGATTCAACTGTATGTAAAATAGCCTAATTAAGGCAATAATAAATTGATTTAGATTTTAATCCATTTAAATAAATACTCTTTTTGCTTAATAAAATCAAAAACATTTAACTTCCCATCAATGCTTTTTGAAGCCAAGATGAAGAATATTTGTCTGTGGTAAAGTGCATAAGTATATCAATCTAACCAACTTGAGACGAAAAAGATACAAATAGAAAATACATACTGGCAATGAGTACAGAAAGATCGCCAAAAATAAAAGCACAATCAGCAGAATGATGATGCCAATGAAGACCCACTTAAATCTCCGCCACACAATAAATTTCATTGTCTTGCATGGATTTGTGAACCAAAAGAAAGATGTTTCTGGCCGGCTGTAGATCAAAAGAAGGCCCAGTTAGTGCATGGCTTTGATATAGTTGATTATGTGTGCAGAAATTGTAACTTTAAAATTCTAGAATAAAATATCTCCCATTTACAGAATTAAATAATAAGATCACTCAGAGATTGGATTTTGGATGTAGTGCCTGAATACTATTAATGCTCTGTTGAAAATAAGAATGCAGTAGATGTTAATGGCAAATAATATGTAATAATAAGCACAAATAAATCCTTGCTTAATGATCCTAATTGGGACCTGCAACTCTGTCACTAGCAAAGCGGTTTCTAAATGGGAAATCATGTGACTGCAACTGTGCTTTCTGGCTGGAAAGAGTTTCTCATCTTTGACTTGCTTGCATATTCATTTTTCACATTTCTGTAATGGGGGGAGGTTTGTCTCATAGACATTTCCTTGCCCTTTGGAATGCTCAAGTGACTGCTAACTGTCTTGTACACATCCAGAACAATGCGACTGCACTCCAGCTTGAGGCCAGGAGACATGGGTGTGTTATACAAAGAGCTTACAATACTCTTGAAATGTCTTTGTTTCCAATCTTTTCACTCTGTGCAGGGAGGGGTAGGGAGAAAAAAAATCAAATGATTCCTGCAGGCAATCTCTACTTTTCCTGACCTTTTCCTGCTACTGGCACAATCGCATTACTCTCAGTGTGTAGAAGAGCAAACAGCCTACCATCTTTAAATCCCTCTCCAATTGCTCTGTTCTGCAGGAGGAGGGAAAGATCAAATAAATGAGAGATTGCCTAAAGAAATAATTTTCTTCCTCTACGTCACACAGCAGAGAGATTGGAGAAGAAGAGATTTCAAGAGAGTAGGCTGTTTACCTAGTAGGCCTGTGGCTCCCAGCCCTGGACTGCTGGCACAATTGCATTACTTTCAATGTGTAGAAGAGCAAACAGTTTATTCTTGCAATCTCTTCCTCTCCAATCTCTCTGCTCTGCTAGGTGGGGGCAGAGAAAAAAAACACAAGTCAGGCACAGGACAACATGCACAGACTGTAATTGTGATCACTGGCTAAGGTATGCTGCAAAGTCATAAATGGTTATATGGGCTGTAAAGTACTGAAGTTTCAATACCATTGTAACTTCAAATGGTCACTGAATGAATGGTCAGTAAAAGAAAAGTACCTGCATGTTTGTGTAAATGCTCACTTTTCCACTTTGTCTGCTTAAAAATAATGTTACATTATGTTTACAACACTCATCTCCAAATTTCCACTACTGTTTATATTAGCTTTTAAAGTAAGGTTTGCATAATAATGTCCTTTGTAGAAAGATATTTGCTCCTAAGTTTCAGACATAGAAGAACAGACTAATGATTGGAGGAGAAAGAGCTGTAGGCACTGATTATCAAATGATCATCTCAGTGTAATTTCCAAGTTATAGATGAGATGTGCAATATAGAAATAAATTTCAACGTCTCCAGTAAGACCAAATCTTTGAGGTGGATGGTGCATTAAAACAATGGTCATTGGACCACTGAGAGCCAGTGTGAACATGTGTACTCACTGAAATATTCTCTTTTTAAAACTTTAAGTTTCCTTGGACATGACATTCCCAAGGTATTCCCAAGGCTAATAAACCATCATGTGAACATGTTGGGTGGCCATTCTGCAAAATATTAACCTTAAAATAAAAAGAGGAAATATCTTACTTTGGTGGGTCTAGTTTGGGGTTCATATTAGGTTCATCTCTTCCTTTACCAGCTGGCCTTTCCTCAATATCTTTTTCATCAAGGACTTCCAGAGTCATTTCAACTTTACCCTTTAAATAAATAAAACGATTATCAAGAATTTTATGCTGCTGCACCTTCAGGTTTTATTCATGATGTTCAATGCTGCATGAGCTGATTTCAACTCATCCCCAAATGTGATCTAGAGCAGTGTATCTCAACCTCATCAGCATTAAAATGTGTGGACTTCAGTTCCAGAATTCCACAACCAGATTCTCCCCAGATGAATCCCTCAATCCACTAGGCCAGAACTTGTGAATGTGGCATATAGGTGTATGCGTGTGCACGCACACATTAGTTGCCCTGATTTTCACTGCATATTGGTACTTCTATTTAATCTTGATAATCAATCCAGTCTCTACTCTTTTGGTATTTGGGTCAAGAAACAGTTATCAGATAGCTTCCGGATTCCATAAAGAAATGGGATAATCAGAAGTGGAGTGGATTTTATAAAAGAAAATTTAAGAATGAGTTTATCCAAACATTTTGGGATTATAACTCTCAAGGCAACTTAAATGAATGGAAGCAGCTGCGAGGCATGGAATTTTTATTTTATTTTTAAATGTTGTATACAGCACTCCCCTTCAAAACTGAACATTACGCCTGCTGCAAGGAAGGAGGATAGTTAAAGTTGAGAGGCAAAATGAAAATCCCAGGGATTCAGGAATATTAACAGAACCTTACAGCCAAAATACGGGAGCCATCTTTTTCAACATAGCACGGCCACCATCCCCTCATGGACTTCTGTTCAAATAGCGAAGCAGCCTTCACAGTCTTCATCAAATTCATTGACTTGTATTCTGGAATCATATCTAAATTGCACTTTTGTGGGACCTTTGTTGGCATCACTGTGTTGTGTAAATCAAGTTCAACAAAACCTAAAGAAAAAGAGAAGGGACAAGGAAAGTGCACTGTCTTTATGTTTTGGCACACAGAGTTTCAGGATATTTGGGACATAACTTTCTCTTTCCACCCCAAAGTACTATATACATACCCAGATAATCATCCAAGGAAAATTTATCGTTATCCCAAATCTGAATAAGAAGCTTAGGTGGAATTTTGAATTCGGTATTGTCAAGGCTCCAGAAGTGTTCCTAAGAATGAGAATCAAAATGGTGGGAGACTAAATGTGGAGTTTATATTTTCCTCACTCTCTTTTGCAAAAGTGCTCTTAGCATCACCTATCTACCAGTCTCCACCAGTAGCATTTCAATTCTTATTGAAGAAAATCTATAGATTAGAAGGATCAACTAGCTTTGGTTCTCTGTATTTTAAGGTAATGTTTATGTTAGAAGCCAATGGCACTCTGCTCACTGAAAGCTCTTAAACACTTTGTATTCAAGACATAGGCACATAAACTAGAACCATCCACAGATTTTTCCCCTCTTGTAGATGGCCATGACACAAACAAATCCTTGGCAACATTGTTTTTTCTGCTATATCCCTATGACAGTGACACATGATCTTGGGAAACCTGGGAAAAGATATGTTTTAAGGACTTGCAGACACATTCCACATGTGTGAGCCTTTTTGCTTTCTAATCTGAGACGTTGAACATTCCCCTGTTTAGGGATTAGCAGCAATTCCTTGAAATGTGCCTGGTAAGTCAGTAACAATCCATGCCAAACTTTTAGCTTGCCATGCAGTCCCTATCCTTGCATCAGTTAATAGACATGGTGCCACAGTTTGCAAAATTATGCAAAACCAAATGAGAATTAGGAGGAGGGGTCTTTTCTATGGTACCCCACTCCCCAATTTGAGACACTTTCTTTGTTGCCCTTGGAAAGGATTTTGAAGTCTCATTTGTTCTGATCTATTTTTAAATCATTCATTATATTTTACTTAGTTTTTTATTATGCACTGAGTATAAACTTTTCATTGTTTTCAATATCTGATGATACTGAATTTCTGAATTTCAGTTTGTTTTGTGAAAGCTTTTGCCTGAAAATTGAGCTTTTCTTCAATTATCGTTACCATAGTAAAAAGGAGATAAAAGCATTTTTGCAGAAACAGAAATGAATATTAGCTAGCAAAGTGGGGCAGGTATTTATCACAATGATAGGAAAGACTGCCCACTGACAGGCATAACCATTCTTAAAATATCTTGTCTTATATTTATAGGCTATTATTTTGCACCATGTTGTACTGCTTAAATGAGACATTACATGAAAAGCAGATTTGATTGCTGCTGTTTTAAATGAAAAATGAACATGAAAAGTAAGAAGGGTTGTGTTCTTTCCTTTTGTTTTTTCTATTCAAAATTGCCCTTCCCATTTACTCTCTCCTTGCTTTTCTATCCTTAGGGAAAATATTAATATATAATTATTTTTTTCTATGGATGAAGAAGTGGATGAACAGTAAATTGGAGAAGCAGGACAAGGCTAAACAGTCTCTCATCCTTCTTTTTGTAAATCTGAGTACTATAGTTTTCACAACCACTTTAAAACAAATACAAAGCTTGAAGGAACACTATAGTCTCGTTCTCGTGCATTTTTTGCAAAGTTTTCCTTTGTGTCTAGGAGTGATACCTTTTTTGAAACTGTACAGAGTTGCTCTGCTGGAAAATACTCAAAAGGAAAAATAAATCTCCAATTGAAGTTCCCGTCCCCATCAAGGGACCTATAATGAACATCTGTTTTCTGTTTGTGTTCTTCATAGCCAGGCATCCATCTGAAAGGAAGAGACAAGCAGATTGGGCTGTGCAGTCTATGGAACTGACCAATCTAGTGTTTCTCAGCCTTGTCAACTATAAGACGTATGGACTTCAACTCTCAGTTCTCCATGCTGGAAAGGGAATTCTGGAAGTTGAAGTCCTCACATTTTAAAGTAATCAAAATTGAATGGACTAATCCTTTTAATGTAAGAACACTTGCAGCCAAATTTATGCTTTCTGACAATAGACCAAATGACTGAATGTGAATATTGAATGAATATTCATTCCATTAATTCCAACTGATTGCCAGGCAAAGTAACCAGTGTCAGTAATACTAAATAATAGTTTCCTATTTTTAACCAAAAGTTAAAACTGCCAAAGTCATCCTTACCCTTTTACATAGATGTCACTCATTTCTTCCCCTGTGATGCTTTTCTCATCCAGAATGACATCCTTGGTGTTCCAAATAATTACCCGTAGCTCATATCTGTAATGCAAGTTGTGGAGAGAATAAAGTGGTAATGTAAAATGCTGTCATGATTGCCTCCATCTGAGTTTAAAGATGGTGACACTGGGCAACAGAAGAGACAGAATGCAGGGCAAACTTGTCATTCATCTTAGACTTGAAAGGATCGATATTTCTGGACCACAAAATAACAAGCAAACTTACTTTTTAGCCTTGCGAGGAGTGATATTAAAAGGAGGACCTGGTGGGCCTAGGCTTTTGGGAAAAACATCCACCCACATTTGAAGCTTTCCCTGTATCAGTAAGATAATGATCATGTCAGATTTTATTTTTTTTAAAGAAAAGAAAACCCATATCTTAATATATTAATAATGTAATCTGATGACATGTTCTAGATGCAAAACACCTAAGAATTCACTCTTCATGCCCATGTCATATTTGTCTGGGTTGTCCTCAACAGGAGTCTCACCCAACTCATTTATATTCAAGGAATAAGCTATGATGGAATCTAAGAGGGTTTTCCAAAAGATCTGGCAATATAATACAGGGGAATGGCACTTCTAAGAAAAGACCATTTATTCAAAACAACCTTTTAGATTTTGACTCATAATAAGAAGTCATAATAATATACAATGGGATTGCTATGAAATTACACTCTCTGTAACTGTCAGAAGCATCCTTCACACACTACTTCCCATAATGATGACTACCTATTATTATTATATATTTCTACTATTTATTTTATTTTGTGTGCTATATTTTACTATAAGAATTGTTTTTTTTTAAATAATTTTACAAGGTATGTTTATATTACCTGCAAATGCAGATCTCCCTAGCTGGATTGAACAAAGTAATTGTAATGCAATGTGTGGTATCAAGTATATGTAGTTATTTACATCAGAAAAATCATTAGGTAAGAGACACAACTCCTACCTAATGGAATACAACTTATTTATTGAATTTCATTTATTTGCTGTGTTTCACAATGGGCTTTTCCTAGACATAGATTTGAATGTTCCCAAATATTATATATTAGGCCCAAGCAACAGATCCACACATGAAGGGTTCAATTTGCAAGGGTTTTTATTGCAATTGTACCTATGGTACAGGAATCTCCCCAGATTGTTTGCTTTTTCTTGGGAACAGATAGATAAGGTCTTGGAGGAGCAGGGGCAGCCCTGGGTGCAATTATTCACAGTTAACTCCCTGCTTGATTCCTCCTCTCTTCCTGGTTGGGCATAAGCTCCCAAATAGATAGATAGACAGAGAGATAAAGTTATTTATACATGGGGAAATGAATAGTTGCAACTTGAATTTGATTGGTTTCCACTGAATTAGGCATGTTTCCAATTTTAATGAACTGTACTTTTAGAATACTACATAATTTGGTATAGTAGTTAAGGCATCAGACTAGAAAACAGAAGACTGTGAGTTCTAATCCTGTTTTAGGTACAAAGCCAGCCAGCTGGGTGACCTGGGGCAGTCACTCTCTTTCAGCCGTATGAAGGAGGCAATGGTAACTACTTCCTAAAAACACCTTACTATGAAAACTGGAGGAATTAGTGCAGATAGTCACCAGGAGTCAAAAACTGACTTGAAGGTACCAAAAAAAAACAAAAAAACAAACCCAAAACAAAACAAGACATTTTTAGTAGTACATGAAATAGTTAGGCTTGAAAAAGCAGGCCCAGACAGCTAAGTTCTAATCTACAAATTTTACTGAAGTTATAAGGTCACAAGAATTTCTCCAACTGCCAGTCCAACACCTGGATTTCCCAGATAAGCATAATGGTCTCACAAGGGGTTGGACCTTTGGCATTTATGCAGACACTCCAAACTGATCTCCCTCTTTACTCCTGGCTCAGTCCCTCCTTTTTCCAGAAATATTACTAAATACTATGTACCTAGCCAACAAAATTTGTGACCCAACAAATCAAGTATGTTTACTTTTAATAAAATCCAAATGGATTACTGTACATTGGTTTAAAAAGGATGATTAAGTACACACTTAAAGCAATTCCACTAAACATCTTTTATTTATTTATTTATTAAATTTATATGCTGCCTGTCTTGCCATCAGGCAACTCTTATGAAAGTATGAGATTCAGATATTTCTATTTTGGCTGGACCATGTCCACAGAATAACTACATATTATTTATTTGTTAGATTTGTATCTTCCTTTTTGTTCAAAAACTCAAAGCATACAATCTTGCTATCAAAAGGAGGATGCAGAAGTAGATAAGTGGTTAACTTTATTATAGGAATCATTTTGTATCTTGCTATGCCAAATATTTGCATCTCATGAACAGAAAGTAAAGAAAAAAATGTGTAGTACTTGAGGAATGTTGGGCTGGAAAGTACTGTACAGGGTTCTGGTTTCCACATGCTCAGGCACCAAGCCCTGAGTTCTAAGAATGTAAAGAGCCAGTCTTTCTTCTGCATGTCCAAGATGCTCATGCAACGTTTTGTTTACCTCTGAAATAAAGTAAAACGATGAAAATAATGAGATACTGTCACCAACCACTAAAAGGAATAGACATTCCCAACTGCTGTCAAACTTTCAAGATAGACCAGACAGGAAACACAACCAGATGAGCTGTCTCTACTTTATTATAGGGCTACATTAACAGAATCTTATAAGTCTGAAAGTGCTGTCTCCTTAACAATTTGAGAAGCTAGAAAGAGTCCCTTCTGAATCTCTTTTTCCACCCATTATGCAGCTGTGGGCGATATTCCCTCTCTTATTTGATCATTCCCTAGTAAGCCTTTTTCTTGCCCTGTCTCTCTAGGTTTATTGATTTTAATATATACCTATATATGATATCTTACATCTAAAATAACATACTCTTAACATACTTCAGCATATTATAAACATTTTTTTCACTTTTCCCTAGCATACAAGAGAAAAGTCAATTGAGCATTGCTGAGCTGGCGTCCCAAATCATAAAACTTATGTACATGTAGTCCTTATTTAGCAATCATAAAACTTATGTACATGTAGTCCCAAATCATAAAACTTATGTACATGTAGTCCTTGTTTAGGAATTGTTTGCAGTTGTGACAGTGATAACAAAGTAACTTTGTGACCAATCCTTACATTTATGACCTTCACAGGTCTGTAAATCAAAGGAAAGCTGAAGTAAGATAATCAGCACAGCCATATTTTCACTTAATGACCACATCACTTAACAACCAAGTTGCTGATCCCAATTATGGTTACTAAATGAGGACTGTCTATAAATGCAGCCATACCTTCTACAGTAATACACAGTTAAAAGCATAATGGAGGTAAATGGAGACCTGATAAACATAAATTAGTAACCTTCAGTAAATAGGGTTGGACTCACCAAATTCTTCCAAAATATAGTCTCTTCCCCCATAACTAATTCTTTTTCCATTTTCAGACAGGACTGGAGAACGATGGCCTTTAACTCTGGCAATATTTTGCAAAAGTTGTGTTGGTTTTAATTGGTCTCTCCAAGTATTGATACCTGAACTTTATAGGAAACAAAATATATTTTGGAATAAATGCATTATAGTTTTGGAAACACATACTTTGATTCATTCATTCATCAAATTTCTATGCTGCCAAACTTAAAAACAACTCTTGGCAGTTTACAATAAAACATAAAACAATATAAATAAAACAATTAAAACCATTAAGAATTAGTAAAATAAAAAAACCCAGCTGGACAGAGAGGGGAAGAACAAAAATATACTCCACCACCAGCCACCTCCAAGATGTGGTACCTCCATTGGGGCCCCAAGCCAGCTGGCAGAGCCAGGTCTTAAGGCCCTTCCAGAAGGCTGCAAGGGGTGGGTGCCTACCTTACCTCTGGGAGCATGATGTTTCACAGAGCAAGAGCCACAGTAGAAAAGGCTCTTCTTGTTGACCCCATCAGCCAAAATTCCATGGCTGATGGGATCTGAAACAGGTCTCTTCTGCTGGATCTGGTGGGGCAGGTCAACCCCATTGGGGTGAGATGATTCCTCAGATAAACTGTTCCCATCCTATGCAGGGCTTTAAAGATCAAACCCAACACCTTGAATTGCACCAGGAAGCAAACTGGCAGCCAATGTAGCTCATGGAATAAAGGTATTACGTGGGCCATTCTATGGGCCCCTAAAATCATCCACATTGCCACATTCTGCACCAGCTACAGCCTCCGGATGCTCTTCAAGGGTAGCCCCATGTAGAGCACACTGCAGTAGTCTAATGAAGAGATAACGAGGGCATGAGTGACTGAGCATAGGGACTCTTGATCCAAGAAAGGGCACAAATGTTACACAACACAAAGTTGTGCAAAGGCCCTCCCAGCTGCAACTGCCACATGCTCTTTGAGCAGGAGCCATGAGTCCAGGAGAACCCCCAGATTGCGTACATAGTCTGTTTGGGACAGTGCAATCCCATTCAGAGTTAGAGATGTTAATGTCCCAGAATTAGAACCTTCGGACACCCAAAGCCACTCAGTCTTGCCAGGGTTCAACTGAAGCCTGTCGTCCCGCATTCAAACCCATCCAGCCTCCAGACACCGAGTCTGGGCTGAGACAGCAACACTTGGATCACCAGGATAAAGATGTAAGTCTGAGTATCATCAGCATACTGATGGTACCTCATCCCATGGCGATGATCTCACCCAACGGTTTCATGTAAATGTTAAAAAGGAGAGGAGAAAGTACAAGCCTTGTGGCACATCATAAAGTAGCAGCTGTAGACTGGACCTCTCTCTCCCCATTAACACTGATTGGAACTGGCCTTGAAGAAAGGAGCCAAACCAGCGCAAAACTGTACTGCCAGCCCAGCCCTAGTTCCTGCAGCCGACCCAAAAGGATACCATGGGCAATGGTACTGAAAGCCACTAAGAGGTCAAGGAGGGCCAGGATGGATGCACTACCCCCATCCTGCTCTTGCCAGAGATCATCAACAAGTGCAACTAATGCTGTATCTGTCTCTTAACTGGGCCTGAACCCATACAGAAAAGGGTCCAGATAATCCGCTTCCTCCAGGATCCTCTGTAGCTGCCATGCAACCACCTTCTCAACCACTTCCCTAGAAAGGGAAGGTAGGGGACTGGATGATAATTGTCCATATAGGTGGAGTCCAATTAAGGTTTTTTTAGGAGGGGATGGACCAAGGCCTCCTTAAAAGGCCCCAGAAATATCCCCTCTTGCAGTGAGGAGTTTATCACTGTGTGGACCCACCTCTTCGTCACCATCCTGGCGGCTTTCATCAACTAGAAAGGACATGGATCTCACTTACAAGTGGTTGCACTGACAGCATTAAGGACCCTGTCCACTTCATCAGGGCAACAGGATCAAATTATTTCCAGATAACAGGGTAAGATTCCTCCCTAGGCATCTCAAGTGGACCTGCGTCACTCATGGCTTCCAACTGGGACTGAATTCAAGCGACTTTATCCACCAGGTGTTCAGCAAATTTCTCTGCATGGCCCCGTAGAAGATCTCCTAAATCCCTCCTTCCAAAGGATCAGGTGACTCTAAACAGGGTTGAAGGACAATATGCTGCTGACATAATAAGGGCAGAGAAATAATTACATTTTGCCACCCTTATTGCCAAAACGTAGGCCTTGATAGCAGCTCTAACTCGTGTTCAGTCAGATTCTTCCCTCGTCTTCAGCCAGCTGCACTCCAGGTGTCTCTTTGCCCTCTTCGACACCTGTAACTCTTCTGTGAACCAAGGGGAGTATCGTATGCAATGGGTAGAGAGAGGCCGCATATGCACAATCCTATCCAAAGCTTCGGCTGCTCTTTGATTCCAGGACATAACCAGGGCTTCAGCAGGTCTGTGTAACAATAACTCTGGAACATCCCTAGTTCCCTCTGAAACCCATCCAGGTCCATCAGTTGCTGAGGGTGACTGATTGA
>JANHZU010002162.1:184395-195437 GCA_032468055.1 Acrochordus granulatus | reverse complement strand
CAACAAAGTAGTGCCCAATATTTCTTAACATTAATGACCAATCTTTCTATTGTTATTCAGGTAATCCTCAACTTATGGCCATAATTGAGCCCACAATTACAGTCACAAGTCATTACGGTCATTAAGTGGGTCACTACTTGACCGCATCTGATTTTACAAACATTTTTTCAAGAATTATTAAGTGAATGTGGTGGTCATAAAGCAAATGTGATGGTTGTTAAGCAAATGCAGATGTTGTTAAGCTAATTTTATTTATTAAATTTGGTACAGTGCCCATCTTGCAGCAAGCAACTCTGCAGGTATTGTTATGTAAACACAGCCATCGTTAAGTAAATCCATTATTTGCTATGGGATAGTTTTGTTAGAAACCAGGAGTAAATGCCAGTTTCTGACAAAAACGTTATAAATTATGGTCACATGACTGTAGGGCACTGCAAATGTCTGTCAATGTGGATCCATTGCTGAACACCTAAAAAGTGGGCACTGTGGGGATGGTTGTTAGAACTTTGAACAGACACTAAATGACTGGTTGAAGACTATCTGTAGTGAATAAGGATATTGAATACTACAATAAAGAAATGAATTAACTGCAAGAATACACACTTCTGAAATTCTATTACATCTTGTACAACTTAATTCAAGAACTTCTACTCTCACTTGTAATTAGGAATAATAATATACTGTAATTGGCTCTTTTTTCACAGAATATACTTAAAGATCTCTGTATCAAGGATTGAATTGGTTGGAGAGAGAAATTCTTAAAGCAAGATGAGCATGGTTTTAAACCACTGCAATTACAGAGAGAAAATAAATAAATCACTGAATTAAAATGTTGAAATTTCTGAATTAAATATCTAATGTCACATATTGTAATCATTTATCTGCACAAATTAAAATAATTCCTTTAGCATCAGTGTTTAGTCTTATACCTCTCTGTGATGAATTAGCAATTACCTAGCAACTATCTAATTGTAGTTAAACAATGTTTAAAGAAAATAATATGGAGGATATTGATAGGAAATAAGTTTGAATGTTGAAAGTCGCTATCCACTTCAAATTTATGCTGTGCTATGTCACTCAAATACTCATTTTGTCATGCAGCTGTCATTTCCCCCCCCAATAGTATCTGATAGGGAGAGTGTTCCCACAAAATTTAATCCATATTTTAGATGATTTTATAAGATAACCCTTCCAACTGTCAGTTCAATTTATCATCTATTCACTGAAAAGCAGACATGATCTAAAACTATTTGGCATTTTATTGTTAAGATATTAATAATATCACTTTCCATGTGATGAGCTGCAGACACACAGAAGACAGAGAATAATTTACATCAGCCCTCCCTAGTTGTTGACATCCAAATCTTTGAAGTTCCCATAAGACTCCATCAGATTATCATCATACTGATTGAAGAAGTTCAATACATCTGAAGAGCACCAAGTTGGGAAACCTCATTTACACATACAAAAAGAACAGAAAATGAGTAAGTGATTAACACATCGGCTGTAAGTTACATATTAGCTTCCAACAACTGTTACAGATAAATTGGTTAGATTTGCATGCCAAAAAAACAAATTAACTGGTCACAGAAGAATTAATGTAGATAAGAAGTTTACCTGTGTCGTTAGTAATGGTTGCACATTTTCCACTTCAATTACTACATCTCGGCAAGGTGCAGCTGCTAGAATACTAACTGCAGATAAAATAATTCATTAAAGCAAGAAACAGTGAGAGCCAGACTTATAATTAGTTGGTAATCATAATTTCAGCTTTTATTTCTTTTAACTCTTAGCTCCCTTATTTTCTTTCACTGGATGGAAAAATTTAGAGAACTAGAGTGGTAATATTTAAACCTGGAAGAAAGTATCTCCTTTCTTCTAAACCTGTGTTTTTAAAAACTGGCAAGTTTAAGATGAATCTTAGGCTCATTCAGCTGCCTAGAGTAACCCTAAATAGTGAAATGGGTGGTATATAAATTCAATAAATGAATAAAGTCCCAGAATTCCCCAGCCAGCATTCTGGGGGTTGAAATCCACAAATTTTAAAGTTGCTAACTTCTAAATTAATTGTATTTTGGGGAGTTAGCTGCTCAGTCAAATTGCTCAGGGAGCTGGCTGGGCAAAACATAGGACATAAATCAGTGTTTATTTTAGAGCAAAGAACATTTTCTGTATTTAAGCTCTAAGTGCAGTTGTTTGCATAGCCAAAGTACTATACCTCATTCCCACAAGATAGAACTATCACCGAGCTTGGGGGTACCCCAAAATATTATAAGTAAAAGGAGGCACATTCAGAGTTCAGGAATAATCAGAACATTCTGGAGGCAAGGGAGTGGAATGGATGGTCTGTATTTGAATACCCACTGCAACATTCTGTTTGAGATTCCTCTTTAATGAAGTTCAATGCAGAACTTTATATGTTAGAATTAAGAAAAGGAGGACCAAATTACAGTAAGAATAAAAGCAATTTTATTCATCCTTGGTATACATTTAAAACCATGAATGTTAATGGTTATCAACGCTCTGGTTTGATTTTGAATTCCTTCCTTTTCAGTGAATAATACTGATTTTCCCCTCACTGCCAACCTAAATATATGAAAAATACATATTTAATAATGTAGATTCATAAAAATATTGCCAAAGCTTATTTATGCTCATTTATTTCAAGGGGGTTGTATAAAGATGATCATAGTTGTAGTAAGACTGGGAAAACAGTCGATGAAAAATGTTCTTATTTTTATTGGAACTTTACCTTTCATCTGTGGTGCAATATCTTCTTTAGTAACATAAGGATCACAGCGAAAATTCTCCAGTAAATCAATAGTACATTGCCCCACAATAGGTTTACGGCCAAACTGCCTGTGATCTATTACTTTTAGAACTAATGATGGAGTATACAGTTCCTCTTTGGGCAGCAGCTAGTAAAAGCAAACAAAATATATATTATAGCTTAGATTTACAACCAACTGCAAAAATATATGTAATGCAGGGACATCTGTGGCAAGGAAGAAAAAAAATCAAGGTAACTAAAACTACCTCTATTTTTAACATATGTCAATACATGGGACTCTGATGACATAGTTGCAGCTGTCTTCTTGATTTTTTTTAATCCTCTGAGGATCCCTGAGAAAGACATTTATATAATTGGGAGAACAACATGGTGAATGAACATTTAGTTCCCTTTCACAAACTTTCTTCTTTGGTGAAAATCAAGCTCCACATTTTAAAATCAAAATGGACGACCCTACAGAATAGAATCCACTCACAGACCTCTCATACCTTTCGCAGCTTGGTTCTTAGAAGCAATAGCTAAATCAAAAACAAATTGCTTTGATCCATTTTGCTGCATAATATCAGAATACAAAAATATTAAGTGCCAAAAAAGCCAACAGAATAATACCGTTTTACATAAAGATAGGAGAGTATATTGTGATTTTTGCTTCAGTTCACAAAAAATGGTCTTATGGAAAGGTATGGGATGTAGGAGAGAATGCATTTAGCATAATAGAGCATGTAAATAAATCAAGTACTTAGCAGGGAAGGAAGATCTACTGGATATTGCTTCACATTCTGCAGTATACTTACTTGGTGCTATGCATCTGCATATATTTATAATAAACATAGCTATGCTATATAAATTCAACACTCCATCTCATATATCTTCTCATCTGCTTCTAAATGAGGATGCAGATATATAACCACACTGCAACTGAAGCTGTACACAAAGTTAATGATAGGAATAATTCAGAATGCCCAAATTTCTGCTCTGGGCAATTTCTAAGATATAGAATATACAGTATATATCAACATATATAATTATTCAGTTTTTCCTACTATTATAATGTATATTCAAAATCGCAACACATCTTTGCTAGAAGCATCATACCACTTTCATGAAAAGAACAGATCCAGGAAAATTGGGTGTCCTCTTCAAGTTTTTGATCACTACAGATTCTACCATTACACCTCCACATTCTACAATGAGACTGGGAGAATTCACAGAAGCCATTTGGTAGTTTTTCATATTCCGTAATCCCCAGGCAAGGATCTATTAGAACAAATGAAGCAACAAGTCCTAAAACATCACATTATAAAGAAAGACATAATAATTCAAAACTAATTTAAAAATGGACCCATGAAGGGAAGGGGGATACCACTTTTTAATAAGGCATTATTTATTTATTTATTAAATTTATATGCCGCCCATCTCACTATTGCCATATTTTTTCTTATTGACCAAAATATTCCATTTACTTTACATTTATATTGCATAATACTATGTGATATCAATCTATTTTCTGTCTGTATCTTCCGTGTTTGTACACAAATCTGTAAATTCACAATTATTTTTATCTATTTTTACATTAATCTACATTTAGTTCAGGAAAACCTAAATGTCTATTTTTCTGCATTATAGTTTGAAATTTGAATAACAACAACAATACATACAAGAGCTTACCAAAGTGTGATACAAAAAAACAAAAAACAAAGCACAATAACTATATATCAATACAATTAGCTCAGAACCCACTAAATAAATATTAACACTAAAATGACCAACACAACAACAATACATTTAAATAAGGCCCTCGAATAGGACCAACTGTATTTATTTATTAAACAGATTTATATGCTGGCCTTATTCATACATGGTGACCCTGAGTAGCATCTGGTATGGATTTACATTAATAATAATTTAAAACAGGTATTAATGTAGAATGTCATAAATATTAAGAGGGAACAGCAATCAATCCCTACATAACCCACTTAAAAAATGTAAAAAAATATCCTCTCTAAACTCCTTTCAAACTCCATCAAATTTCCAGAGATAAAGAGAGGAAAGGGTCTGATTCCAGAGATGGGGAGCTAAGTCTGTGCAGGCCCTGGAGCCAAAATCCAAAGACGGCCTTGAGGAACGTAAAGAATTACAGTGGAACCTTGGACTGCAAGCATAATTCATTCTGGAGCTCTTAGTCTGAATTGCTCTTAAACCGAAGTGAGGTTTCCATAGGAAACAATGTAAAGTCAGATGATCCATTCCACGCCCCCAAAAATATTCATTAAAAATCATTTTCAATGGTATTTTATGTAGAAATGATTGTCCCTAATATCTAAAACAAGTAACAATGATCAATACACAATATAAAGTAAAAATAAAACAAATTAACCAGCAATTATGGATCCGTTCTGAGGCAGATTCTGGCAATCGGCTGCTGCTTGGCTGGCACTGTCTGTTGGATCAGGAGGATCTGCTGCCACCACCACTCAAGGACAAAATGGCCTTTTCCCTTTGCAGTGCCTCTCCAGGGGTCTTCCCCGGGTGGTTTGCAAATGTTTCTTATCATAACCTGCCTCTGTGCTATGAGAGGGGAGAAGAGATGGGCAGGAAGAGGACAGTCTGGATGGTGCCATGCGAGGAGGGATGTGAGTGAGTGTGTGTGTGAGAGAGAGTGACAGGGAAGATGGAGGGTCAGTCTTCCTATACTTTAAAAAGAGTCCTGGCTGACATGAGGGAGATGAGAAGGGAGGAGAGGTGGGGTAGGTGATTGCTTGGAAGGAGAATCTGGAATCTGATTCTCAGAAGTTCTTTCTCTTGAATGACTCACTTAATTCATACTTTTTACACAGCAAGAGAGAAGAACCATTGGCTCCATTGTGAGATTTCCCACATGAGTTCATCGTGCAGTGCTCGTCTTGCATGTTTTTGCTCATTAACCAAATTAAATTTTCTTAAACATTTTTGCTTGTCTTGCGAAAACCTTGTGAAACGAGGTGCTCGCAATCCGAGGTTCCACTGTAACAGGATTTAAAGAGGAGGGCAGAGAGCCAACTGGTATAGTGGTTAAGGCATCAGACTAGAAACAATGAGACAATGAGATCTAGTTCTGTCTTAGGCACAAAGCCAGCTGGGTGACTTTGGGCCAGTCTCTCCCCCTCAGCACTAGGAAGCAGGCAATGGCAAACCATTTCCAAAACCTTGCCAAGAATACTTCAGGGACGGCACACACATAAAAGGACAGACAGATACTGGGGAATTTATGGCAGGAGGGAGTTGTAATTTGACTCTGGCTCAAATAGGGAACCAAGGAAGAGCCCAGTGCTACACTGAGATGTATGAATAGCAAGAAAAATCAGTACTGCCCAAACAGCACTGATTAGAACAAAGATCAGAGGATGGAGAGAAGAATCAGGAAGACCTGCCAACAAACAGTAGTAATCTAAGTATGGGACAATTAAGGCATGCACTGATAATACTGCAATCTCTTCTGTTAGAAAAATTCCTGGGTTCCTATGATCAATCATAAAATGAAAATCAGCCACCTTAGCTATCTAATGAATGCAAAATGGGTGCAAACTCTACTAGTCATCACTCAGACTTTTGAGGCTGATGGTGAAGAAAACTTCAGGACCTCTCATAATGATGATGAAGATTATGAAGATAATAATGATGAAGATGAAGATGATGTTATGTTCTTAACTACACACTAGTTCAGTGGGTTTTTAATGAGGTTGCCTGATTTCAAAATGTGGATTAATATAATTCCTGATGATCCCTTTATGCCGAGTCTGGGCATCTCAAGTAATTCCAAAAAAAAAAAAACCCCCCAACAAAAACCCATAAAGGTTAAGTATTCTTCAAATCAAGTTTGACCCCTGCTGATTTTATGGATTTATTCATGAAGGTTTTTTTTGGCATGCATTTGTAAATGTTTTACCATTGCCTTCTTCCAGGAAGTTGTTTTAATTCCCAGGATAACCTATTACCCTGGCATTCTCAAACAACAGATATTCAATAGTTTGTAATGATTAATTTTACATTGGATGGAACATTGTACAAATAAAATAAAACATCGTCTAGATTTTTTGGGGTCTAGTCTCCTAAATTCTTCATAGCAGCTGTTTATTCTACAAGTACACCAAAATTTTATGCTAGCGTTTGGCCTTGTGTGAACAAGTATACCTGAATGCCTATTAATAAGTAACTATGGATAACAAATAAGCAACAGTCATAATACCTCAACTGCAGTTAGTTGAACAATGGGTCTAATTCCTTGTGGTACCATATAAAGATTTGGTGCTCGTTGAGAAGGAAGAATTGGAAGATTGGTGCCACCCTGTTAAAAGATATATGTTTCTATAATTCATAGTAAGTCCAAACATGGATATCTTCTCATCAAAATACCTTAAGTCCAAACTAAGTCAGTTTGTTTTACATTACCTTTTCACGCAGTATAAGCTCAGCAGCTAAAAGAACATCTCCACAAGCCTTCTCCCCATTCATAATTGGGTACCAAAGAAGTTTTGGATTGATATCAATCTCTGGGTTCAGTTTTACCATTGGACAGCAAGTAGTTCTTCCAAGAAACTCATCTTTGCCCTGAAATCCAAAGCAATAAAATGATCATATATCTAATATCATTAAATTAAAGTCTGATTTAGACTTCTGCATCACTGCACATACGAGAATATATGCATCTGTCATTCGGATGTGGTTGCACAACTGTTGCATTTATACTTGTGCGAAAGTTAACATTCTGGCTGGGGGATGGTCAAACAAAGTACAGAAAACTCAGATCAATTGACTAATTGGCACGCAGGATGTGTATCTTCACACAACGTGTAGTCGAGATTTGGAAAGTATGAGCATTGGACCATCTACAACCATCTGCAACTTATATTTACCCATAAATGCTTTGCAGCATAGGTATGTGTTGATGCCTATGTGAAATTGTGGACAAATCTAAATATCCTTAAAATGAGACACAAAAGGCTGGTACTTACCACCTGGTCATTGTCAAAAAGTTCAACAACCACCTGAGGAGGATTTTCTGCTACCATTTGGGGATCACCATAGATTTCAATTTCATCAAATATGATACTTTGATCCCAGGTTGGGTTCAGTGTTGAATGGATAATCTCAGTTGTTTTGCTTCGATGGAGGAATGAAACATGAGCATACGGATCTGAAAGGGCCCAGAAAGCGAATACCAACATACACATATTTAGAGTTATATTTTTCCATCTTTCTACTCCCTTTCTTTTTCTTTAATTAACAATCTTCCATATCATAAAAGCAGCCCTAATGTTAGTCCTGATTCATAGTAATCCATAATGGGTAACATTTTGGAATTAAAGAAACAATGACAAGAAGGGCCATACAACAAAAATCAGCAAAGCTAGTAAATTATGTTTGCTTTTTTACATTTCTGAGTAAATGAAGTGTTGTGTTTAAGCTATTTTAATAGTTACATTACAGTTTTGTGCCATTTCAACCTCAAAATGACAGGAAAAGTATCATGATCTTATTGGCATACAGGCACTGTCCCCTGTATAAAGTAAAGATACTTTACTTTTGAGTTTAAATTTGTAGTCAAAACACGAATCAGATTTTTTATCTGAAAACACAACACTTGTGATAAAGGAATCTTCTGCATTGGTTACAGCAGTTGAGGAACAAAGCTGTAATGATTCTATTCAAAATACTAATGACTAGCACACTGCTTAAAACTGAGTTATTGTGATTGCTTTACTTTTGTTTTTCTGTTTTTTGTCTTATATTTAAAAACAACCCTAAGTTCAGGAGGGCCTCTGAAACAGGCTTCTAATGAGGAAGGAGGGTATAATTTCCTGCACAAATTACTATGACCCAGTGTCATTCAAAGATTATTGAAAAGTCATCTCACCTGATGATTCACCAGAGTTTTTCTGATATACAGTGGGTTATACATATTTTAATGAATAGATATCACTATGAAATAATTAGCCAAATCTTTGACTAGTCATAATGTTCTGAAAGAGAGATGCTCAAACTACAGGTAGTCCTCAACTTACAACTGTAATTGAGCCTGGGATTATGGTTGTCAGTCATGGCAATTAAGTAGCTTGCTATGTGACTGCACCCAATTTTATGACCTTTTTTTACAGTGGGTTTTAAATGTGGTAGTCATTAAACAAAATCACTTTAGCCAATGGGTGTTTTTTGCCAGAAATGAGAAGTAAACACTAATTTACAGCAAAAAAATGTCAAAAATCACATTAATGTGACCTGGGACACTGCAGACAGCCATAAATGTGGCATGGTTGTCAAGTGCTCAAAATGTGATTACATGATTGTGGCAGAGGGTAGCCACTAGATCATAAATAGCTCATTATAACTTCAGATGGTTGCTAAGTGACTGTCATAAATTGAGGATTACCTGTATTACCAGTGCTGATTATTTGGTATAGAAAAATACAATTTTCTATTGAAAAATACCACAAAAAAATATAAGTCTGTTGAATATAATGACTCCCTGGCTCCCATTCTGCATACCTGAAAAACTGTCTTTGTCCAAAGCCATAAGATTTCTTGCTTGATAGATATAACATCGAAGATGGTAACTAAAAACTCCTAAAACACCAACAAAAGTACAAGTCAATGTAAAACGAAACAACTTGGGATGTGTGTCTGTGTGTGTGTGTGTGTATGCATGCACAAACTTTTGAATCAATGTTGACTCCCAGTAACTATCTGGAAAAGTCCCTGAAATTTTCTTGGCAAGATTTTGAAAGTAGTTTGCCATTTCCTCCTTCCTCAGACTGAGCAAGAGTGACCTGCCAATGGTTTGTCCTATGGTAGGACAAGAACTCAATTTCTATAAACTTATTTTTATTCCTTCTCACTAACCTCTTTTTCTACCCATGTTAATATGAATCACCACAGTCATTCCCACATCTGTATTTTGTATGTTTATTTATTTATTAGATTTCTATGCCGCCGAAATCTGGAGACTCTTGGCGGCTAACAAAAAACAAACATTAATAAAAAATTAAAATAAAACATTAAAATAAAAAACCCAGCAGAACTAGAAAGGTGGGCTAAAAAATATTTCATATACAAATAATTTGTCAATAATTTCCAAATTCTATTAATTGTTTAGCATATTATTGATCTTCATTAATTGCATACTAATTTTCATTGTTCAGTTAGACTGAAAATTGCTGGAAATTTCATTCTTTTCATTGTTAGTATCACAAATAAATTTACCAATCTGGTCCAACAATATGCTATGATAACATCTGACATTCGGGAAAACATGTGAGAACAGCTAGTGCATTTGTTATTTTTCATATAGGTATTGTTTGCTTCCAAAGTTCCACATGATATTCTTGGATTATAAATTACCAGAGCATTGAAAGAAATAGCCAACTAGAACCACTTCTATGAATAAGATCCAAGATTGAATGGAAGTGTAGTAAAATAATAAGCAACAGGCTTGTTGATCAAATAAATTGAAATTAACCTTTCTTGATTATTTCTATTGGCATTTTAAAATAGTAATGTGAAATACAATTATATTATCTGGGCAAGTTGATTATTAGCTAAAGTGGAACAATACATTTCTACTAACCCAAAGAACAGACAGCCTCTGAGGACAGAATGACATTATGATTAATGATTTGAACCTCTGCCGGTTCTCATTTCACTCCATTTCTTTTTGTTCACTGCCTACTGAGAGAAATTTGGCCTGGAGCTCAGGGCCATATTTAATCTTGAGAAACCTTACATCTGGCCTGTGGGTCAGAGTCTTCTTTCCTGGCAAGAAGGTGACTCAAAAAGGAGGGTTAGGTATGCTCGCCACCTTGAGTTTGTCTATCTATTGTGTGTGTGTGTGTACATACACACACAGAGTATATATATGTATATATATAGAGAGAGATGGGATAAAAATATAACAATAATAATAAAACAGTAGTTGTGAGAAAACCGAAGAATCCCATCACTTTGAATAAATAATTTTAATTGACTTACTGTCAAAATTACAAGAAACAATTGGAGTATTTGCACCAAATACACGTGCTGCTGAATCTGTGGACTTCTCGGAAATGTGGTCACCATCTTCAGTACTAATATCTGCTCCCTAAGAGTATATAATTATTCAGTATTTATAAAACACTAAGCTTAAATGCATAGGTTCAATTTGTCTTTGTTATCAGGCTTACCAAGAAAAAAGCACAATATGAAAAGAAAAAAGGGAAGGGAGGGGAGGGGAGGGGAGGGG